>DF244676.1:3908-24435 GCA_000507305.1 Breviolum minutum Mf 1.05b.01 | reverse complement strand
AGACGTGGTTGATGAGCTGCCTGATGGGGAAACTCCTTTTACTGAACACATAGTCTGGGAAACGGCTGCACGTGGTCTACCTTTTTCACTGGCTTGGAAGAAACGCGCCAACAAACCAAGGCACATCAACATTGGTGAACTGCGGTCGTTTGTCAAGGCTGAAATTTTATCTGGGAGTGGCGAAGCTCCGGTGAGGGTGCCACTTTGGGATGCACCGTGAAGGGCCGTAGCGCTTCTCCTGCTCTCAACCGAGAACTGCAAAAGAGTTTGGCGCCCGTCTTGGGTTATGGCATTTACAGCACTGGGGCCTATGCACGGTCAGCTCACAATCCTGCAGATGACCCTACGAGAGGTTGTGAAGTAAGAGGGCCGGCTATAGAACTACCATTTTGGTGGATAGAAGCTTCAGCAGGTGATTTTCGGAACCTGGATCTCACTTTGGCGGACATTGGATTGGGACCTTTTGACGTGGCTGGTATTCCCAACTTGTACTCCTTGATGCCGCGGGATGACAAGCTGGAGCGACATCAAAATCGACGCAAACGCATGCACACTCGTGGGAAGATTAGAGCTACTTGTCGACTCAAGGAGAAGCCTGCTGTGTCGGTAAGTCCTGATAGTGATGTTCAACAAAATTGTCCGTGGTCCTCTGAAGTTCTCGAAGCGCTCCTTTCATTTCCAAGAGAAGTTTTCTTTTTGAACGAGGGCGCATCCTGGCCCCCCAAATGTCCAGGCTTCTTAGATTTATACTCTGGCGTGAAGGGCTTTGCTAAATCTTGCATCGCTTGTGGCGCTCCTTGGGTGCTATGTGTCGACATTTTGGATGGCCCTTTTTCTGATTTGCTTGACACCAATGTCAGGCGACGGATTGAACTTCTGTTACGTGCGGGTGTTTTTCTGCATACTAGTGCAGCACCGATCTGTTCTTCATTTTCTCGTGCTATCACCCCGAATGTCCGAAGTGCAGAACATCCTCGCGGCTGCCCTTGGGTTCGTGGCACGATGTTGGAGAAGATACACCAAGGCAATTCACACAGCGACTGGTTGAGTTTTATCATTTCAATCTGCCTGTCGTTGAATATTGGTTTTTGGGTTGAAAATCCCGATTCATCATACCTTTGGCAACAACGTGCATGGCGCAAACTTGGTGCATCCGACTTCAAACAATGTTTCAGATGTGATTTTTGTGTCTTCAAGACGAGATGGCGGAAACGGACACGCTTTTTCATGGACGGGCGGCTAGCTGGCATTAGAAAGCTTTGCACTGGAGGGCACCAGCACCAGATCCTGAGAGGTCGATCTTCCAAACATAAGATGGCTTGGACTAAGGTCGCTGAGCCTTACCCACGAAAGCTCTGTATGCTGCTAGCTTGGAATACCTGCACTCGATACGGATTCTCCAAACCTATCCCTGGCTTATGCGTTGGACATCAGCATCGTAGAATTGGTGAGGCTAAGAATCCTGGCCCTCGCCGGGTCACGTTTGGGCCTAGGCATTACTCTGACTTGGATGGCATCGATTTGGTGCGACCTGAGACGAAGAGGATCGGTGCCAATCAATGGGAGGCTTTCTGTGAATGGGCTTCCACGCAATTGGGTTCATCTGCTTTTCGTTCCGCTTTATTGCTGCCGGAACTTCTTAGCATGATTCTTGCAAGTTACGGCAGACATTGGTATGAGAGTGGGGGATCCCTTTTTTACTACCGACACCTTCTGGTCTTTTTGCAGCGTAAGATGCCTGTTTGCCGAGGAAGGATTCAAGCAGCATGGGAAGTTGTAACACGTTGGGAAATCTTGCAGCCCGTTGAGCATCGCCGACCCCTTCCTTTAAAAGTTTTGGAAGCCATGGTAGTTGTTTGCACATTGTGGAGGTGGCACCGTGTTTCCTGTGTACTGTTGGTTGCTTTCCACGGCTGTTGCCGTCCCGGTGAGGTTCCTCGAGCTTGCAGAAAAGACTTCGTTTTGCCTATGGACCTTGGATCAACCATGGAAGGTCCTGTATTTCTGCGAATTGACAAGCCAAAAAGCCGCCTCCGTGGTTTGGGAAAAATTCAGCATGCAAAGATTGATCACCCTGGCATCTCAGTTTTCTTGCAACATATTATTGGGACTCTTGGTGGGGATGACCGGATCTACCCTGGAACACCGGGAACCTTCCGGAGACGTTGGAATGTTCTGCTACGAGCCCTTCACATACCCTCAGAGTTTAAGCTGACACCAGGAAGCCTTCGGCCAGGAGGAACAGTTGAGCTCTACAGAAAAGGGGTCGCCATTCATGACATCCTTTGGTCGCTTCGATTGAAGCACCTAGAGACCTTACAACACTATTTGCAAGAAGTCTCCACAGAGTTGACTTTGTTTGATCTACCTCAAGAAGCGAAAGACGCAATTTCTTCTCTGGCAGCCTGTCTGCCAATCTTTTTGTCCTATCCCTGAACTTGAACAGGAGAGTCGCGTTTGCGCGTACAGTTGCACTGTACCGGCCCTTTGTTAAGAGTGGACAGCTGCTGCACCACACTGATTACAGCCACTCCATTTGCAGTTTGGATTTCCCTTCTTCGAATCTCATCATCGCTGCATTACTTGGCTTTTGAGTTGTCTGGTGGAGCTCGCTCGTAACATTTGATTGTGGCCGTCAAGTCTGGATAAAAAGGAGAGCGCGTGGAAGGAGGGAACTGATATGATCATTTTGGGGTGTTTTGTGGGTAGCACCATTTTAGGAAACCCCCAGATCTCAGATGACAGGATCTTTCCACTGAAAAGGGATCCCAAGGGCAAGGCAGGCTTCCAGTCTTCTCGCAAGATATTCAAACAAACCTCCGAGGTTGGAAAAAATGGTACGTACAGCTGTTTTTTTGTCGCAAAGATGTTTTTTTGGAAAATAGCCGGGTTTCAGGCATTGCCCTGCATGTCAATGTTTGGATGGTAGATCTTCGTCTCACCTCATCCAAGTCACCAAAAAAGCTGGAAATGCCACCAGGAAGGTTTGGAAAGATTCGCAGCCTCTCTACAGATCATTCTGACTTGAGCAAGACACATTTTACTTTCGGTGCCTTGCGCGGAATTGCTCTCTTCAAAGCTAGTGAGCTAGTCATCAAAACTGAGAAGGGCAGTGGCATTACTCAAATACATACACACAGGCATTCAATAGTTCATTCATTTGGGCCTCATGTGGATACAAAGCAGCAACATTGAAGACAAAGGTGTAGCTTGCTCCTGAACAATGACAATTGGAAGATCGTCCCATATCGAGCATGTGGGAACAGTGGCTTCTGCCAAGTCAATCAAAGGAGCAACAAAAAGCCCTGCCTTTCCAAAAACCCTCGTCAGGAGAGATCGTGATATTAAAGTGCATCAGGTTGTTCTTGTCCGGAAAGCTGTCAGAGCGTTCGTGTGAAATGAACATCCTTCTCCTATCTTCTTCCAAAACGTTGAACAACTCCACTTGTATACACAGAATCATAGTCAGGTGCTGTATTTCTGGGCTGGTGGCTCAATATGGCACTGTGGTGGCAGCTCCATTTCATCCAACTCCTGATGGCCAATATGGGTGTAGTTTTGCTCCAACAAAAATCCGGACCAACCAAAAATCCAATTGCACATAAAATCAACCCACACCTTTTGCATTCGAATTTCGCCGGGTTGTTTCTTCTTGGCCGCAGGCGCCTGGAAAAATTCCCCATCCAAAACTCCGTCAAAACATCCCATCGGTCCCATCGGGATCTGATTTTTTAACACAGCCTCAGAGTCGCCATCCTTGGACTCCTCCGCACGCTTCCCTCGACCTACTCCAAATATCTTAATCATCCTTGGTTGCCATCCACTTCGATGAAAAAAACAGCTCACATCCACAGGGAAGCCAAAAGAAAATGACCAAAGTCCACCAAAATGAAAAACATTGAAAAACGAATGCAACCCTTCAGTCATGAGGATCCCCCGTACATTTGAAAAAACTGACATCAGCAAAGGAGCTTTTGCAGTGCCGAAAACGGCTCACCCTTTTTGCCCTTCCCCCTTGACACTAAAGACTTCGCACAGAATTGATGAGGTGCACTGGTGTAAAACTACAGCAAAGCAGTCCACTTGCTTCAATGGTGTAGGTGTGGGTCCAGGTTGCTTCCATGTTTCGTGCCACTTTTTGCTCAAACAAAGAGCCAGATCGGTCTATGTAAGGGCCAATAAGCATTGTGGGCCTTTTGGTTTGAAGAGTTTGTGGCTGCCAAAGTCAGCTAATTCCCCTAACTAAAGTAAGAAGTGCCATCACTTTCGGATGGTGCAGCTGATGGTGCACAGGAATCTCAGGCGGTCTCTGTTCAAAACAAACACTCAACATCTCAAAAAGTGGTAAATATTGAGCGTCTTAGAAATCTTACTGCCTTTCCAATCCAGATTTTTTTTGGTGGCTCTCAGTGTGCCATCAACTGCAGCCGCCAGGCCTCACAGTCTAAATGCATTGCATATGGCATATGAGTTTCCAATTATCAGTACAGTCATTGCCTTGCCTGCCACCACAGCATCCATTCGTTCGCCTTTTCTTGATCTCTATTTGTTCGTTGATGCCTTCAAGGTCATAACCTCTCAAGACAGCAAAAATGCAAAAATGCGTACCGTACTGCCGAACTCGCAACTTGTAACAAAATCCACCATCCACTCGTTGCAGATTCTCAATTAGATTAAAAGTTCTGTCTTGAACTTTGCAACTTTGCCTTTTTCATAGAGTTCTTTCTTGGCAGGATCTGTGAGCACTTCATAGGCTTCGCCAATCACCTTGAACCTCGACGAAAAACCAGCCATTTTCATGGCGACGACATCACTGCCGCCAATGTCACGACCAGTTGAAGGATTTGAGGCATCCACATCTCTTCTGCATTTTTTCTTTGATCCTGGTGGAGCTTTTTTGAAATTGGAATCATTTTTCCAGGGAGCAATTTGACACCACTTTTTTACCACCAAAAACCTTCCTTGGGGAAAAAATGCCACCAGCAAGTTAATAAACAACCACCTCACTGGCCTCATCAAGGTGAGATTTCTTGTCTGGGTGCCACTCAGCAGCACGTTCTCTGTATGCCTTCGATTTTTCAGCCGCATCTCACAACTGTAAACAACACCTGGCCATCCAAGAACTAAGAATCTCCAGGTCTTACCCAATCCCCCCAGCCTTTTTGATCTCCAGATGAGATGCTACAGATGGCACACCGAGAACCTCGTAGTAGTTCTTCCGCTTGTGCTTCCTACATATGATCTCAACATGTTGTTCACTCGCAAAAACAGCATTCAGAACTCCAGAAAAAAAGCTCCTCAGCAAAAACTTTGCATCCTCAAACTTGTGATACACCTTGCCATTGTCCAGGTTGCAATTGGAAGTAGTTGACAGGATCTCATCTAAAAATCCAGACTTCCAATTCTACATAGAGAGATCCCGAGATTCCGGACACTTTCGTTCGGATGCCAAGAGAGGAGGGACTGACGTGAGAAACAGGAAACAGGTCACTAAAAATCAAGGAAATCGAATCCTTCACAAGGCTTCCTTGGCTCGCATTTGGATTTTTAGAGCCATCATGAGCCATCTCTTTATCGTTGTCTGATAGTGGAAAACTATGTGAATGCTAGTGGTCGTTTCACATATCTAAGCTATTCTAAGCTGCTTTTGATACATGTCATGGTCAAGAGACATGACAGCGTTTTGTGAGACTTTTTAGTCAACGTTTGATATATTTTGATGTCAGTGTAATTCGATACACTCCCAAAGTTTCACAGCTCGCCCGTGCAAAAAATCATGGGACAAAAACAGTGGACCTGTGTCTACCTGCACGCCTTTCCAAAAAAATTGGAGGTCAAACGGTCACGACTTTCAGGGGCGTTGAACCGTTCAACTCCCCAGCGGAACGCCTCAAGTTCTTTCACTGCATCTTCATGGCGTTCAAGTGCCTGAAGAGCCTGAGCGCGATAGAGGTATGGTTGCACCAACCTTGGTGGAACCGTTCCAGGAACGGCAAGTCCTGTGATGAAAGCGCATGAGATATCATGAGAACTGACGATTTTTGGATGTGGTTCATCAAAATTGGAGCGATGACAATATGAATCATATGAAACATCAAAGATTTCGGCACAGAGATTGTGGCCTAACAACTACACTGTATGCTGCTAATATATGCTAATATCAAGTCTCTGATATTCTCATGGTGCAATTTCAAAGAGACCATGTGTGTGGAACAGGTGTAACTACACCAATGCTAAGACTTCTGCGAATGGTTTCTGTAGGTTGCTTGGCCCACATCTTTCAGGACCTCAACCAAGCCAAAAGACTTGGTATCCCGATCCGCTCAAAATTCAATAAAGGCCTTCTTTTTGGTTGGTAACTTGTAAACAACTAAGTAACTAAACCCAAGAAGATGATGTTCATCTATCCTCAGTTACGGACACCACGCCAATCTTTTAGTCGCATGCATGCTTTGGCACGTTCCGAATAGAGCGAAGCCATCATGGCCTCGGGCATCCAAACCACTTCAACCAGCGTTTTTCGGGCAAAAGTTTCCCACCAGATGTCCACTCGTAAGGTCACAGCAGGATTATCTTGACAAAGGTCCAGCATGCCTCAACTGTTGCTTAGAAAACACTACAATCTTAAAGGTACAAAAAAACTATCATGATAGCACAGTGCTTAACTCAACAAAGTCTTCAATTTTTTTCTGAATCAACTTGCAACCAAAAATATATATCTCCACAATCACTGAATAAATTGGCTGTGTGTAAAGTCTGTCTGGGGCAAGCCAACCATCAATGACTTCTTGACCTTTTTCAAATTCACCTCGGTCGGGTTTCCCGGTCCAAAAACCCGCGAGTGCCATGGATTCGAAACGAACTCGTCACCGAGGTACGACTGTCCATCAACTCCTGGCGATGATTAAAAACAAAACACCCCCCGGTTTGTTGAAAATGGCCGGTTTTTTTGGAGGAGGGAATGATATTTCTGACCAGAATTCACAAATTGACACACTTTTTTTTTGCTTCTGCTTTTTTTTGGGGGGAGGAAATTGTTGCTACAATTTAATATGGTGTTGTTTTATATGTTTTTTTTGATGGTTGTTGGTCCAACACGTTCACTCCCAGAGAAATTTTGAGAGATATGGCCCCGTCCTTCAATTCACCATGCTTTGTGCAGAGGCTACGAAGGCGTTTTCGAAGTGCCTCCAAAACTCTCATTGAGATTCATCGCGTCGAAAACCGACGTCAGTACGGTACGTCAGGAAACAGGGGGTCATTATATTGCCACCCCAAATTGTTTCATGCACGATTTTTGTCGGGAAATCCGGAAATCCCTCCTTAAAAAACCTCAAATTATACCAGCATAGACCCCAGATAGCAAAAACCAATTGTTTGCNACAAATTACCATAGTCTTAGCATCAACTTTTTGATCCCCCCAAATGGGTCCCATTGAGCGCAGGGAACCTGAGCTTCTTGATGATCTGGGTCAAAGGATAAGGCCTGATTCGAAATCAGAAACTTGATTCGAACACCCATTTTTGTTCGCCTTTTGATGTATATTGAAAAAATTAACATCTTTAGAATCAATTTCGAGTTTCCAGATACCGGCTATACATTCTTACCAAGGGTCAAACCAACAAATTCACAAAAAACACACACACACACACATCTTCCAAAAAAAAACCTGTCCAGTTTCCATCTGATTCTCAAGACTTTTTTCACCAAAAAAAACAAAAGAATGGGTCATCGGACTTCCTTCAGCAACCGTTGACCTTGATCCAATGGCTCCACCCACTGTTTGGAGTCTGCTGAGGCATTGTGGTTGCGAAAGAGAGCCTCCAAAAGAAAATCTGTCTGACGATTTGCCAGAAACCCGATGTCCCAAAAAGGTCACAAAAGGCGAGAAGAAGTGGCAGAGTGGTTTCTCAAAGCGCTTTTTTTGTTTTGTCTCTTGTATCATCGCAGTGATTGCGATCGTCTTACTAACTCATTGCGTATGCATACGCGATGCATTGCGACCATGGTATTTCAATGTAATTCATCCATTTCTATCCATTTCTTTCAATGTTCAGTCAGCCAAAGCACTTTCAGACTGAATGAAATGTCTATGTACAATATTCAGCTGCATCGCCTCATCTTTAGGGCAACACAACAAATCAGAATCATTATCGCAGGCCATGGCCTTCTTCCACACTCAATGGAGTGTGGAAACTCTTCAACGACAATCGGTCCCGGGGAGACTTTCAAATCTGCTGGCCGACGGCTGATAGAATGCCAGCCGCCAAGTCTTTCAGAGCAAATGCAAGACATTGATGATCACGAAAATCACCACGTTCCCACCTCTAGTTGGAAGTAATTCTATCCACGACGTTGGAGCAATTGGAGAATCACGCATCAATACATCTGTGAAAAAAACACAATCAAGTTGAGTCCACCACTCACGCACCCAATTTGCCCATAGAATCCTCGGTTTTTGGGCCGAACCAATCACCCAAGGGTGTCCTGCTGGACTACCAGCATCCATTGATCTATGGCTACACCGTGGTTTTTCCAACATTGCCAAGCTTCCCATTGTTGCTTGGATAGTATTTGGGCATTTTCCCGCTTGCGCGCGCTCATGTGCCTGAACAAACCTCGAAAAATCATTGGATCTGCAAAGGATGGGATTAGACTGATTAGACAGGCGAACATGAAAAAATGATACTCCGAACCGGAAAAAAAAAAACCTTGGAGGGTCTGCCACAATATCTCCAGGAGACAGTCCGGTAGACATCAACCCCACAGACAAGTTGAAGATGCCGACCTTGGCGAAGGTGGCGACCGGAGGTTTAAACCGCCGGGGCCTTTGGGTGTCCCACAGTCCCACCGGAGAAACCAAGGTGCGATGGATGGTAGGATCCAAAGAGCGTGCATAGAGGGAATACGTCTGCCCAAATGCTCTGGGCAAGCAGAACCTTGTTTAGATGGACCCAAAAAATGTCTAGAAGGGCAACCATTGCAAGGACTCATCCTCATCCTCATCATCATCATCATCATCATCATCATCATCATCATCATCATCAAGCCAGCCAGGTCACATATCTGCAACTGCCAAATTTAATCAAGTCTTTAATTTCCAGTCAGGCAACATATGCACAAGAAGGCAAAGCTTAAAGTCACCAAGCCAAAACTGAAAACCTCGGTTTTCCAAAATCTCAATCCAACTTGCTGGTCCGGTGGGCGGCTGGAAAAACGCCCTTCAGCTTCCCCAAACACCATGCACTTTCAAGGTGGGTAGTTGTGACCCCGCGTTGTCTAGAGAAAAGTATATGAAATGATCACATCCTGGGTACTGATTATATACAAACCAAACATCCACCATTGGAATCCCCTGGATTTTCGAGGATGGTTTTTGCAGCCAAGCTGCCAAACCAGCAGTCTGTGGCTTGTACCATTGGCATAAGGTTCGCCCGAGCACGTTCCCGACATTGTACCTCACAACTGGAAATCCAACCAACGTTGATGTCAGAGCCAAACCTCTCAAGCCGAGAGGCATCGTGTTCATACGTTCATACAGCCTTGGCAAGGAAAAATAGAGAATTATAGCAGCAGCTGGCAGCAGACCCCCAGTTAGCAGTTAGCATGTTTGAAATCACCACTACAACAGTACCAAAAAAAGCAATCAGAACAGCACCTTCAAGTTTGAGAACCTGAGAACCCCCATTAGTCAAAGCTATCATCTGGGAAAAAAAGCAGAAAACATGAGGAAAGGTTGTGAAATGTGATGTTATTGGGAGGATCTAAGATCAACGGTAGGGTGAGGCAGCAATAAGCCACACCCAACTGAGCGTCTGTCTCTACGCCGAGGGGCAGTTGCTGTTGCTGGAAGGGATTCGCAATGAAAGGCAAAAGCGATGGCACTGTGTAGCACATAGCCCTGCACCACGCTGTCATGCCCTTACGTTGCTGGCAATCCTTAAACATCCTTAAACATCCTATATTCAACCGTGAAATCAGTCCTGGATATAAACGAGCTTGTTGTGTAGAAGGTAGCCATGTTGCTTTCCTTGGAGTGTGAGACAGACCTTTTCGCATCAGAAAGTGCACCAAGCCATATTTCCATCAAGTCACATAGCGGTCGTTACCACCACGCAAGGCTTTGTAGAACCTGACCATGCAGCATATTCACAAAACAGAATCAGAAAATGCCGAGAAAAATCCCGACCTTCGAGACATATCGGACAAACTGCCACGTCTGTCTTCACCAGAGCTTTGTTCTGACTCCTGAAATCAAGCCAAGTGTTCAATTCAGTTCAGGTTTGAAATGGGCGGAAACAACTCTGCCAAAAGCAATTTTCCTCTGCAATGGAAGGAGTTTGCTTCAAGACACTTGGAGAACCTGCCAGAAACGATCCCATCTACAAATCCTCCAAATCCATGATTTCTAGTGGCAGCAAACCGTCGAAGTTTCCCACGGGTCGCCTGCCTGCATGCTCTGAGAAATTGCAGCCGTCGCACCCGGCACAATTGCATTTGGCCTGAGGGCACCATGAATGGTGACCACGTGACCCATGGGGAAAAGGCACCCGAAAAAGCAACGGCAGGTAGTGAAGTCCAAACTTGGGAGATTTTCCAAGGGATGCTAAACGTAATACTGATTCATTTTGAGGAACGACCCTTGCAACTTTTTCTACCAGGGCCTTCTCTGCAAAGGGAAGCAAGTTTGCTGGCGTTGGACCAGCTACATCCTTTATGCTGATAGCCTTCCATAGTCCAGCCTGCCTTATTTCTGCCACATCTCTCTACCTCTACGGAACTGTCTGCTGAAACAAGGTGCCCTGTGCCAGTCCTGCATTCCTCCTTGGAAAACGGAGACAATTTAAAACACCTTATTTGAATTTTGCTTCATTATTGTCGGGCAAGGTGCACAATAGTTACCACCAAAAGGTACGCTATAATGCCAAAATCAGCCAAGTATGCCTGGCCGGCGACAAAAAATGCCGGGTTTTTTTTCTTTTCGGAGGACTCCAAAAATAACAGCGGACAAAAACCCGCGCCTCGAGAAAATTGGGCATCACACCACTCACCGAGCCACCAATTTGGATCGCCTCAATGTTATGTGCTCTCCATGCCACCTATCCGATCTCCTTTTTGAGGGGGATGGAACCGGTATCTCTGTCGTTTAGGGAACAGAATTGCTGCCAAGAGACAGCGGCAAATCGGCTAGGATGCCTCATGGCGAAGGTTATTTTGAGATTGCCAAAAATTTGCGGAAAAAAAAATCATGTATTATATGTATATATAACTTTAATATGTTGCATGTATGAAACCATCTTAAAACTGAATGGAAAGGCACTGCAGTGCAATTGGCCATACAGTCAAGTCCTTGGTGTTTCAGGATACAGGAAAGCTACGTCTTTCACTGCTTCGGTGCATCACTCTGCCGCTGTGACCTTTTGTTTTTTTGACCGAGATTCAGCCACGTTACCCACTGCGCCTGACAGGATGTGTCCACAACAAGTTGATTTGTCATAAATTCGAGCCAACCTGATTCTTGGGGGTGATGTTTATATAAAACCCAAAAAACAAACCTGCAGGACGTTTCATGGAAATGTCTCCCATCCATGGACCGATGCAAACAAAACCCAACCTGCCAAAGCTGCAAGGACAACCAGCTCAATGGTCTGCTCATCCCACATCCACCTCGGGCAGACCCCGGTGACCATTCAGCAGTCTCCAGTGCTGCGAATGGGAAGAAATGGACAATTTGCCAAAACTAAGCATGCCCAAAGACCACAGTACATATATAGGAAAAATAAGAAAAATGCTTGGAGAAGAAATCTCGAAAAATACTTAGTATATACTATCTTATACTATCTTGTATCCAATTTCTGCTCTTTGAATCTAGATCTATCTGTTTTTTCGTATCATCCCCAGCTTCATCAAGTTCAACTGGCTTCATTTTGGCTTCAGCTTTGCGGATCCGAGCGGCGTCAACATGAAGAAAACCAGCGCAAACATCGCCGAGAGTTGCCCGATATGGACATTTTCAGCAGCATGAATTGCTGCCTCCATGGGCCCACCAGGGGAAAAAAATCCACAGGAAGGTGGCAACTGCATGTCATGTCATGTTGCGGGCCTTCTTCCGCTGCTGTTCTTCCTTAAAAAGCCGACGTTTCTCGTTCATTTTCCTTGGAGCAGGAAGAGTGGAAAATCTTGCTGACACTTCAACAGCAAGCGCCGACTCAACCAAGGCATCAGTCATGACCAAGAAACTCCATTGTCTGAGCAACGCTTTCCTTGGCAAACTCAACGGTATGTAATTTCCTAACATCCGCAGTCAATAGCATCTTGATAGCCTGATAGCCAAGGCAAAACTATGCTGCAAAGGCACCCTCTCGTCCAAACTTCTATTGTACTCGACAACATGAAAGATTATTGCATAGACCTCAGGCATTCATTTTCGTTTGCATGATACCTACATGAAAAACATTGGAAAACTATGGCCCAAAGTGTTTTCACCAAAGTAGATGTTGAGTCCAATACCGCTCCAATCTGCGTGCTGGCATTGACAAGGCTGGCTGTCCTGGCACCCTCTGGGAGCTTCAGAACGAACATAGGAAGCCTCATTTTTCAAGCAGTGCTGATGTTCCTTCCCGAAGAGAAACGGCATTTTTCGTTGAGGACGTCACGCGGCAAAGACGGAGTTGGAGGCAAACCAACCGCTGACCTCAAAAACATCTCAACCCCCATTCCGTTGAACAGTTTTGGTCACGCTCATAGGAGGCCCCCCCCTTGTTTTGCTGCTAAGAAACACCCAGCGCCAAAAAACGAAACCATCTCAACGAGGAGAAGCCTTCCTGCCAGCACATGAACATTCCATGAATGCGCTAAGAACTGGTCGAGGTCCACAAGTCCACAAGCCTTAACCTTCAGCTTCTGCTCACGCTGGTTGTCACTCAGAAGTGACTGTGATTTCACACTGTAAAGTGTCACACTGGGTCCTGCACGCAACAAAAATTCTAGAAAACATTTGAATTCAAGCACTCACATCTAAGTTCTCATCAATCAAAATCTTCGCGAACAGTCTGCCTGTGGCTCTGTGTCTGGCACTGTAGAAAGGTGGCAAAGCATCCCAAGAATGTGCCCTGACATAACTGGGAACACGAATGTGCGTATTTGGATGATGCTGAGACAGCCCGCCTTGCCCTCCGCTTCTTGTGCGACGACCTTTGAAAGGAGTCAATTGAAGAAGAATTGAAGGCGAAATCGGTTGTTCTTCTGCGTGAGTACAACATTTGGCAAGCTAAGCCTTTCACTTTGAAGCCACACCTACAAACCGAACTCCAAAGAACTTCAGAATGAGACCCCATGGCCGTTGTTCCTTTTTTTTCAAGTGTCCCAACAATCGGTTTTTGCGCACAGAGAAACCCGCCTTCAAAACATTCTCTGCAAATTCCAAAGGCAAAGTATGGATCCTGAGGTCAAAAGCCATTTCCGAAATGCCAATACTTTCACCAACCAAAGGTAACCGTGACATTCCCACTGACTGTTTCAACTCTTTGGAGGCCAGGAGTCTCCCACAAAGACGTGTCTCTCTTCGCATCTGCAACAGACTTTCGCAGTATCTGCAGAGGCAGAGGCCAACTGGCCAACTTCTGATGGCCAGCAATTCCCAACAAGACAAGAACCAAAGCTGTCGCCTGTCAGCTTTTTGAAGCAATCTCCACCTTGAAGCATCGATCAACGATGCAGGTTCCGCAACACATTTTTTTGTTGCAGGCACACAACCGGTCTTCCCCTACCCCCGGCCAAGGTACACAAACGAACTCCATGGACACCATCGGTCTTCCCAATACCTAAGAATTCAGTACTCAGAATATGTTTCCAATCATCTTGGCAGACACTTTAAGCCCAGCATTGTTGGGTTGGGTTTTGAGAACAACTCTGCACTGATATATCGATGACAAGGGTTTCCAGTCGTCAAGCTGCTAATGTTGGCATTGCACATGCGGCACTGAAGTCCTGAGATGATGAACTCGGCTGTAATTCACTCGGCAAAATTGTTTTTTTACGTCGACCCAATCCAAACTTATCAGTACATAATAAGTTGATCTATATTGTTTATCAACATCTATACATATAATATATTGATAGTCATTTGTATAATATACAATATCAATGGATATGTATAGTTTGATATGAATCACAATCATCACGATAATCATCAGAACAAAGAGCAAAAAAAAAAAAAACAGGCCCGAAATTCGGGCCAAAAGTCATGCGCAACAACATGTGTTTTTTGCATATCTGCCTTTAAAAAACCTGCAAAAACCGTCGTTTTTTGAAAGGCCAAAGGTACTGGACTTGTTGTAGCAGCTATCGCAGAGTCCAGACCCCCATCGCAGTTGCTTCAAAGGAATCTTTGTCTTGCAACCTGAGGATGGGATATTTCATTCTACTTCAGCAAACACCACCCAAACGGTTCTGGCAGATTTTCACCATGAAAACCGGGGGTAGTTGTAGCCGCCTTTTACAGAAGTTTTTGCCCATGTTTAGAGTCGATGATTTTCCGAAACTTCCCCGGTCGATATCGTGGGGGGAGATGTTTTTCGAGAATTTCCTGGGAGAGTATCTTGTTGTCTTCCTGCATGGTTTTTTTTGCCAAGTAACTGGTGCAATTCTTGTGGCAATCCTACAGTGGCCATGTGGATTTTCAACGGCAATTCATGGATACATCCGGAATCTGGAAATCTCGGAGGTCGGTCCCAGCCTTGTAACAAAAGTCGCAAAGGCCGGATGTATATCTCCTCAAATGCCAGGGATTCATGAAAAATCCCAGATTTGATGCATCTGAATTTTGATCTGAGAATTTGCCCCTCCTGAAAAACTAACCAAAAAACCCTACCAGCCGGCACTTTTGCAGATGATGATGTTCCTTTTCCCAAGGTCAGATATGTTAGTTCCCTGGAGGGTAATCACATTTCTTGGTTGAATTGTGTACTCCGGTTCCAGCTGAGCAACAGTTCGTCATCGGGAATGGTCTCATTGCAGCGCACACAAGTGGTGTTATATCGCTCCGAGCATGCATCACAGAGACCTTAGAACTACGCTCCGCTACAATACTGTTGATGGAAGAAATCCGGCACCACCTGGGATGCATAAAACCTTGTAAATAATGGGATAACAGGTTAGTTAGGCTTAGTATGCGGATTTTAGGAGATTCCTATTGGTTTCACCATCCATTTTCAGCTTCCAGCCGTATCCTGCGGGCTCTCGTCGTCAAGATACCAATGTGTGGCCTCTTTCTCGACACCGACGCTCTGCATCCACCACTTTTGTCGTAGCAGGAATTGCAAATTCCTGGTCGCAAAATTTGCAGGGCAACGAAATTCCGAAACGGTTTTAACTGTTTTTGGCATCTAAGACTGCAATTAGAAATCGCAGCTGGTGCTGTTGTTGTTGCTTTTGGGAGATTTGCAACAAAAAAAAACGAATCCCCATCCTGTTCTCCAGCCAATCTCTTCTAAGGAAATGCTCTTTTGACCTGAGCTTCCAAGCTTCCACTTTGAGATACTGTTCATGGAAGAAATCCGAAACAACTACCTGGGATGGTGCTAAAACCCTGTAAATAATGGGAGAAACTATATACTTATCAACCGGTGATTGCCGGCTTTCTGAACCATCATCTTCCATCAACAGTACATCATAGAAATGCATTTCTCGAGATTTGCAAATCAGGGCTTTTCTGAAACAAGTCTTGGAGAAGACTCAAAACAATCATCCAAGAAGCACTTCTTGCACTTCACCTCCGATTCCAAGCCAAAAACCACTAATAATGGAACAAAAAGTGTAGATCTTCAAATGTTTCACAGCTTGTGTCTGACATTTCACCTTCAGTTTTTCTACCGTGGAAAAATTCACATAGGAATCGAGGGATCAGGTTTCAGCCTCGTTCTCCTTGGAGCACTTTGCGCACATGGCTGTTTTCCAACCAGACCTGGTTTTTTTTCGTGCAAAAGAGATTCCAATACTAGTAAGTTTGGTTGTTTTTTTTGCATGTCAAGATTCTAAGATGCACCAATTTGGTGGAGTTGATCGAAATTTCAGACAAGAAACTCTCCAAGGGATATCTTCCTGAGCACAAATGTGAGGTCCCATTCCACTGGTAATACAAACATGTAAAGGGAGGAGCATTGAGTCGGTTTTATGTATTGTTGCTTCTGAACATGAAAGCAAAAATACCGCAAAGGGCCAAAAAATGTTAAAAATGCCAGAAAACATTTCGGGAATTCTCCCAGTAGCTCTTTGATATATCAAATGTGGTATCTTGATTGTTCTTATCTTCGATGCCAGCAACAGTCCATAAGTGCTTTTTAAAAAAAGGCCAAACAAACACCATATACAAATCATTGTATCTTACATTGAAAACAAGGCGCGCATCACAAATGCTGCATGACTTCCGACAGGAGTTCCAACATTCATCACCTCAGTACCACCACAAAACTAGCGTCCCTGAAACCAACAAATATACCCTCCATGGAACGAATCCACATCCCACCAAGCAGGAATAGGAAAATCATCGACTCAAAAGTGCCGGCTGGTAGGGGGATATGTTAGTTCCCAGCAAGGTTTTGCCCCTAAAAATTGGTGCTTGGGGCCCGAGGTTCCTTTCCTCTTGCGGCAAATGGCAAACGGCCTATTTTCAGGGCGTTTTAGGCGGTTTTTCGCCTCGTTTTTCGCTCCAACAACCCCTGGTCATCCGGACCGTCGTTGAATCGCCAAGTCGCAGAGACCAGTTTTGAATTTCAATTCTGTCCTTGGTGGCAGCGACAGGTTCCACAAAATTGGAGCAGCTTTTTAAACCGTTGATTTTTTTGATTTGTTTTGACAGTTTTTGAAGTGTTGGTTGTAGTACAATCAACTCCATGTAAAAAAGTGCAGCTTGGTAGCACATTGAGTTTTCTGGCACATCCTTTGCACTGCCTAAGCAAAACAACACAAACATACAGCTGCTTCTGCTGTTCATGCCAGCAAGTGCAGTATGAAGTGGCAGCAGTCACTGTGAATCAAGAAGGTTTTAAGAACCCGTGAATTCATCGCTGAACTTCTGCTGCTGTGTTGCGGCAACTTGTGGTAGCAGTTGTCACAGAGTCCAGATCCCCAGCGTTCCTCGTTCTTGTCAATCTTCCGCCTGCCTAAAGCGCTTGACATTTCAGAAGCTCTGTCTCAAGACTTGCACCCAGTCCAGAAACACTCAATACAAACCAAATGTATCTCATCATCCCTAGAGTGACAATAGTAGAGCTTGATGAGGGAACTGATGTAACTGCTGTTGGTCTGATGTCTTCGGACTCGTTGACGTCCGGAAAAATGCTGCAAACAAACGACATATCCAAAGAGTTCATGGAAAACCTAAGGATTTCCAGATGACATGCCCTTCCAAACAATAGGAGTTGCAACTTCTGACTTTTTCCCCTTTCACCATCCTCTGAAAACTGTAAACAAATGAAAGCCAAATGACATGATAAACTCACACCAAAAAAAACTGGAGTTTCTACTCAAATGACTTATGTCTTGGGAAATGTTAACTCAGTTCTTCCAACCCATGACTCTGGTTCCTACTATAGTTACTTGTGCAAACACTGCCGTGTTGATTTGAGTTTGTGGATTCATTTCTGAAAACGGATCTACCGGCTGTGCTTTACATTATCTTTCGTTTAACAACGATATCATATCATATCATATCATATCATATCGTATCATATCGTATCATATCATATCATATCGTATCATATCACATCACATGTCATATATCACACATCATATATCATAACTCATATAATCTAATCATTGTATATAGCATAATGTTATATAAATAACATATCCTATTACATAATATCATCTCATATCGTGATGTATCATTTCATATAATAAAACTGTAAGTTAAGATATCGCTATGAATCTTTAGAAACATTGCTTTGTCGGTTCTTGGAGATTGACAGTTCCCGAATCTCCCCCCTTTGGTCTCCCTCATCCCCTCCAAGGTGCAGTATGTGCATTGCTTGTCAACGCTGTCTCGACACTCTGGGCATAATCTGACATGCCCCAAGTGCACGGTGAAGTCAAAGGTCCTAAAATTTGATGATGCAAAATGCAAAAAAGGAGACGAGTCGACCTTGAGACAAAAAAAAAACGTCAAAAAACGTCACGGCCAAGTTGCCACCCTTTACACCTTCCACACTCCGCTGCCCTTAGTGTTTGCACGCACGGAAGGAGAATCTTTGTTATGGCCAACATCTTGGGCCGAAGAAGAGATCTTGGATCCCCACGCAATCAACGATTGGGCCCGTTGGCAGCGCGCAGGTCCGAGGTCACCGGAATCAGAATCATAAAGCAAAGGCTGAGCCGCCATCCATTGGTGCAACAGCTAGGTAGCTGCTACCAAAAGCATCACTGTTGTACCATGTGGAGCTACGATGTTTGTTACCTCCTTGATACATTGGACCTTGTCAGTAAAAATATTACAAAAAAAAAAACATGAATTTCTCCCTGAACTGCCAGAAATATGGAGAGAAAGCTTAAAACGTCTGCCTTTGGGGGGTGGTATCAATTTTAGGCAACCTTAAAATATGCGGATCCAGCATGATTATCTGTGAAGTGCGAATCAAAGGGTGTTAAGGCTGCGTGCGTGTGGCTGGTGATGCTGAAAGTCAATCTTGATACAAGAAAGAGCTTCACACAGTCACACAGAATCAAGCTCAGGTGGTATGTAAATCAAAAAAAAGCAGCGTAGCAAAAACCCAGTGCTCATATGTGCTGAGCAAACTTACAAAACCTATCAAAAGCTTGAAGGCCTGGGTTCTCAAAAGCAATGCATCTATGCTGGTTGGGTTGGACCGCAAGATTTGCTGCGTAGTGTTCCTGGCATTTTTCAAGGCCGGTCAGTCTCCAACGGAGATCCCGGAAAAGTCACATCCCACAAACTAAACTCTGCCGGCTTCACAGAACCCTGGGATATTGCCTCAAATCCTGGGTGGAACAAATTTGTGGGTGACAAAAAAAACCATCCCAAAAACCCCAATGAAACCCCCCAAAATCCGAAAAATTTGGACATGGAACCCAAAAACCATGCTTTGAAGAGATTGTTTTCTTTTTCGTCAAATGGGTGATGAACTTCAAAAAACTTCCCTGCCCCCGTTCGTTTTCCGGGCTAAAACAAGCCGAGGTACCAAGTAGCAACGTGCCATCTTCAATGTCAAGGGGGGATACTCGAACAAGACCTCATTGTTTTCAGTTTGCTGTTGCCTAAGGTTGACCCAAAAAAAACGTTCACAGTTTTGAACGAATGTTATATAACTAAGAGGGCAAACTGTTGACTCCAGATTTGCCAACATGTTTAAAGCCTCACAGAAAACGGGAGGAAAAAAAACCGTGTTTTCGGCTCCGGATAGGTGACAAAAATGATGCCAAGCCTTTGCAGGCTCCCCTTTGGACAGAGCCTGTGCCAATGACATCGATGTTTGCACCATTCGGCGAACGTAGAAGTTCAATTTGAAAACGGTGTGAGTATATCACGATCAATCACCATCAATCACTAGTCACTATTCGATGCTATCCTGAATCTCAGTCACTCTCCGCACACTTTGCAAACAAAAAAATCTCTCCCCATTCTGGACCGTCTCGGCTTCGGCCAAGGTGGTCTCTGTGCTTCCTGCAAGTTCGGACTTCAGATCTTAAAAACTGGCAGCCATTGGCAGATTTCGATGATTCGAATATCCCAAACGCATTCACGGCCCGCTTCATTCGCGGCCTATTTGCTTCAAGGCATTGGCCAAAACAGAATCTGTTTCTACCTGCAGGCTAAGTTGTTTGGAAAGATTTGGGAGAAGGTACCAAGGTACGGTATCTTCCTAAAAACATCTAAAAACTTTCAATCTTTATCTTAGTGATAGCGAGCATAGACTTCAAAAAATGCAAGAGCATGTCCGTTCATCTTTGTTCACTCACTGAGTCTGGTTTCACCATTTCTCTCTACCGCCTCACCAAGAGTTGATCGGGCCGTCTCAAAGTCACCACGAGCTACCTCCAAAGCATACATCTCAAAAACAATTCAGAATAATGCAAAAAAGTGCAAAAAAAAAACGTTGAAATGTTGAGCAAAATCTGCTGAATCTACCTTCCTGCATGGCACAGAATTGCCTGAGCTGACGCCAATCGAGCTCGAACCTTTGAATTTGTCGGGTCCAGCGCCTCAAATGAAGTTTCAAAAATGATGCCATCGAAAGGACAAGATCTTCAACAGATTCAACAACAACAACAACAACAACAACAACAACAACAACAACAACAACAACAACAACAACAACAACAACAACAACAACAACAACAACAACAACAACAACAACAACAACAACAACAACAACAACAACAACAACAACAACAACAACAACAACAACAACAACAACAACTAACAACAACAACTAACTTATTAGTATTAGTAATTAGTAGTACTACCTTAACTAACTATACTTACTAATACAACTACATACAATCTATTTA
>DF244675.1:1948-24077 GCA_000507305.1 Breviolum minutum Mf 1.05b.01 | reverse complement strand
GGCCCGCAGTTAGAACACAGGAGGAAGTACCTCAATCCAACATGGCAAAGCTTTGTTTGCACAAGTAGTGATGAAAAAGAGAAGTCCTCTTGACTATATCTCTCTTTCTTCTTTTTATATTTGTTTAATTTTGGAAAATATCAAATGTACATGTCAAATCTAGACAAGTAAAATCAGTCTGTTTCAATCTGTATTTTTGCAATTATCGGGTTTTGGGTCTATATCCAATATTTCAATGTATATTCAGTTTTTTAATGCACATCGGTAGGATGAAATGTTAGTAACTGTAAGCCAGCGTATACTAAAAGCAACACCCAGCAGCACGTGGGTCGGGTTCTAACTCAAGAGTTTACCAAAATCTGCATCGGTCTGTGTTCTAACTCATGGCCTTCCAGAACACGGATGCAGATTTTGGCAAAATCTTCGTCAATCCTCAAAACCGTGTTCTAACTGATAGTTGTTCGCTATAACCTCACTCCACGAACAGGACCTCGAGCACAATCTCCGTGGCGCGTTGCGAAATGCAACTGCCACCAGGGCCCAGGACTTGATTGGAGAAACCAGCTGTGGCTAGCTGCTCGCCACTTCAGCTCCAGGCTCTGCGAGCTGATGGATCAGCTTCAGGATGCCAGGGTGAAGCCAAGGAATGCCCCCCACAACTTTGGAGGATACAACTTCGAAGCAGAGAAGAGCCCGCTTGCCAGCTGAAGCCGACTCTCCAAGGCGGCAAGGCCGGTCTTGGTTGAAAACTATAGATGCCTGCTCAATCGAACCTTTTGGGAACGTATCAAGCACCACCAGCACCCAAACGCCGGTAAGGAGCAGGAGTGGCACCAACAAGTCCGGATCACTTTCTGCGGACTCGATTGCAGCGAGGGGAGGGAGGCTGGGAGCAGAGATGCCTTGCTGCATCTTTTATTTCATGTCGATTGGATCCACTGGGAATCCCCGCTGCTTATTCACGATACCTCACCAACCTGTGGGGGCCCCCAGGCCTTTATCTCCTCCTTTCCAAATCACAACCTCTCTAGCAAAAAAAACGAGCAATCGTGGTCGCACCACCGTCAGTCTAGGGCCAACAAATAGTGACTGCAAACACCCCATACAAAGGCAGCTTGCTGCCAGAAGGATGAGTTCAGCCAACCGGTATTGGTGATCACACGAGCTGACGATTGCGGGGAGGTAACTCGAAAAATATTTGAGCATCCAATCAGAAAGCTACAAAGAAACACAGTTGATGATCCTTCTGAACGAACAATGGTGTGAGATGTGTTGCTGCAACATAAGCATGCCGAGACTCTGACCGGTTGTATCGAAAGAGAATGACGACAAATTTCAATGAAAAGTGTTGTCTTGTTTTGGCAGAATCGACCTGACAAACAGAGCTGCACAACTGTGGAAGCCCGGTCTGTTCACTGGAAGCCTGAGTGCCTTGCCAATACTATGCCGCTATGTTGCCTACGTGTTCATTCTTCGGAAGGCTTGCTCATAGTACCTTGTGCAAATGTGCACAGGGGAACCCTGAAAGCTTGGCGGATGCCTTCCCGGTCCGAAGGCACTTGAACATGTAGATCTACCAATCGATTAGCATTCTGGATATGTAAAGAAAAACAAATGCTCGTTGACCTTGACATCAAAGACTGGCACTGGCACTGTTTGAGCAAGTGCGGAAGCTTTTACGACAGCGAAGTCCCATGTATATTAAAGAGCCTATGATTTTACAAGATGAGGTGTATCCTACATTTCAGCCGATATCATTGTATGTTATGGAGTAGTCTATATTGCTTCTATATGCTTATATTCTGTTTCATACATGGTGATCTCTTGGCGCACCAGGGTATGTGCGGTTTGTTCCGCTTCTCCGCGAGCTCTTTCATACGTTCGGGCAGGTACCGATAGAGAGCGCGGTCGATCAATGCCTGAACGAGGTTGGCCGTCAACCATGTCCTTGCGTTTCTACATCCAGGAAAGGACGGGAACAACTGTTTCATCCCATTATTGCAACATTCGAGATTTTCATGTTACACATGCTGTACGAGTTCACTTGCCATATACTAAATTAAAATGATCCAAAACAATGCGCCGGCTCTAAAGGCTCGGGTTTGTGTTTCATGGATTCACCGTTAGGAAACACTGGTATCCAAAACTGGCAAATTATGGCAAAGTTATGAAACCAAGGGTGACAAACCAGCTAATCTGGTGGTTGCATCGATGTGTCAAAGTGGCCAGTGGGGCCATTGGCTTTGGCAAAATGGCTGTTGCAATGAAAACACGAAGTTGGGAGAGGATCATAGCGTTCACATTTCCCCAAATGGACGGGACACCCATGTAGCCCCAACGTTTGGGGCAAAGCTTCCGGTGTGGTGCGCTGCAAGGCCACAAATGAATAACAGGTGATGCAGGGATGTCAACAGTTTTGATCACTCACATCACTTTGAAAATAGCAGTGTGCAAAGCGAAAAAATCAATCATTTTCAACCACAACTTGTGAGGTTCAGTTTTACATTGAAGGAGTTGGAATGGAACCAAAATGTTAAGTGGACATCGATTCAACAATCATGTTTTCAATAAAACTCTTTCCCGCTCCCATGGAACCCAAAGGAACACCAAAAAACATGTTTTAAAATCAAACGATGAACGGATTGACCATGGTGAACGTCCTTCATTGCAATACACTACCAAACCCGAAGCCTTCATTTTGGGAGTCCAGATTAAAAAAACATGTATACAGAGCAACCCTTCGCGGAGACCTTCAAGCTACCATGTTTCGTTGAACCACCTGTGAATCCAAAATCACATGTTTCGATCATGATTTGAATACATTTCAGTACTTACAAACTTTGTGGATCCGCAATATTTTTCGATCCTAAGTGTCACACACAACAAAATTCGACAAGGCGACCTGGCGCTTCACAGATTTCTTTTGGGCCTGGCGGTTGACGCTTTCAAAATCAAAGGCTTCACTCTGGTAAAACTATGAATTTGGCAATGGTTCCAAGAAGACCCGACCGCACTTGTGCGCACACGCATGGCTGTAGCCCGAGGGTCCTTTAGACCCGCATATTACGTTCACCCGGCGTCCTTTGGCAAACATCACACGAAAACATCCCGCCGGCCCGGAAACCGTCTGGGCCGAGATTGCGATGTTTTTCTTTGGTTTTGGCAACATACATGGCGTTGTGGTTTCGCGCAAAATTTGAAATTCGGATCACTGTTTTTTGACGTATTTTTGGTGAGGAGTTAGAAATACATTGGTTTTCTCCTATTTTTGGAAATTTGTGTTTCGTGTAGGTTTCGGCCGCCCAAAAGGAAACAGTTTGTTTTGCTTGGACTGTCTTACTTGCCGCGTTTGTTCGACAAAGCTTTGCCTGTCAAAGCCAGCAATGAAGCAGGCTGACTTGAGCGCCAGTGGCGCCAGTGCCGCATACGAATATACATGGGTATGTCCTTGCACGTACTTCGCAAGTTGTTGGGCGTCCAAAAATTCACTTGAGCCCATATGCTGTCAATGGTACCTGCGTTTGCGTAAGTACCTTTCAGGACGTACAAACTCTCCAGCACTAAAGTTCACAAATTGGCGCAATGCTCCGCATTCTTTTGCAAGACGAGGAAAGCAGGGAGCACCATCTGTACAAAGCAAGCTTTTCTGACCAGCGCTAGTTTTGGCTAAAAAGCTCATGGCGCCACATGCATGAATCTTGATGGAAGATTCCGGGGGTGGTTTGCCATCATTTCTAGAGCAGGCTTCACCTACTTGGATGATCTTGGGTTTAGTAACTATATAGCTAGCTTAGACTACTTAGCTATTTGAGCTAAGTATAGTTATATTAGAGCTAAGTCCTGTTATATCTCATGTATCTGTCGCAACCTCCGTATGTGACTTAGTAAGTTTCTTTTCTACTTATTATGTATATATATATGGTTGTCTAANGGGTGCGCTTGATGTTTTTTTCTCCAATGATGTTTCCAAAATTGATGTTAGGTGCGCCACTGTTGGTGTTCATTTTTTCTTGACTTGCAAGTTCACCCAGTGCGTTTGCATGTTTTTATAGATGGCTCAAAGGCGCAGTGTAAACATATAGCATGATGACAAATACATTTTTCAACTCATATGTCCGAAAAAGATGTGTTGCTTCACCGCACCGGACGCGACCTCATGTGAGCGATGGTTTTTCTCCAAGATGCAGAGGCAGGTAAACCGATGGGTTCCAAGAGTTGAGAGACTTGAGTTGTCAAACACACTTTGTTTCACACTCGCAAGCATGAAAGGGCAGATCTCACGTCGCCACTTGACACATGCAGCAGAGTGTTTGTACCATTTTTCCCTTGATGCAGCCATGCAAAGATCAGATCATTGTGGCGCTGTTGAAACCATGGCACTTCCTGCGGTCGTTTGCTGGAACAAGCCCCAGAAGGGACCAAGTTCGTCCAGGCGGTTCAGGCATGCGTGGATTGTCTGAAAGAGCATGGGCTGGTGTGGCATCAACGCGTACTACCCCATCACATTGGGGTACACTGTTTGAACCGTGATGGCATGGGGCTTGCAGCAAGAGACGTTTTGGAGCTAATCAGGGACATCAGTTCGGTAGCTTGATGATGGTTTGAAAGATGTTTTACTTTCAGTACTTTTTAGGATGAAAATTCTCTGTCTGATAAAGAATCTATGTGTGACTTTTTTCCTCATAGGTTGAAACCACTAACTAAGGTAGGATTTTCTCGTTCAGAGTGTCGTTGCATCGCCGTTGAGCTTTGTCCCAAGGACACTGAGATCAAAAGTTTCAATAGGGCATTGATTGAGCGGTCGGGATCTAAGCTCGCACCCATTGACGTGGAGCAAATCCGATTCGCATCAGTTGCTGGAAGTCATTTGAATGCTGGCTTAAATGCCATCGCCCATGGAGTGGAGCATGAATCAGATGAATTGACATTGAACAGAAAGTTGAGCCTGTCAAAGATTCGTGAGATTGATGGCGAGTACGCTAAGGCAGTGCAAGATGGCCTTGACTGGCTCATTGTTTCTAGCAAAGTGGTTGCAGCTTTCCCTACCTTTGCATGTCTCCTGCAGAGTGCCTACAATGTTGGTGGTCATCTGCAGCGTTCAGAGTCAGAACTTCAATTGTTGAGAAAAATTCATCACAGCTGCGTCTTGCATGAGCAAACCACCGGCAAGTCACAAGTTCTTTGGACCGATGTGAGGGCTTCAGTGTTGAAGTCCAAGCCAACGCATGGCCTCACTTGCCCGAGCTTGTTCACATTTTGTGTGAAGTTCTCTGGCGGCAAAGAAGGCCAGTTGCTTCGGGAGACCGAAGATTTCGTCAAGGCTTTCGGATATCAAAGAAGATCTCTGGGAGCAGAAGTCTTTGAGGCTCTCTCCATTGATCTCAAAGGTAGAGAACAACGACCAATCTATCGCCATTGCACCTCGAATCGTATATAATGTTCAACCATGTTCTTTTCCAATTTCTCCCGATTGCGTTGTTGCCTTGGAACAATTTGTAGTTTCTATTTTTTGGTGACCAGTCATCATTTCAAGAATACCAAGGCATCCTTAAAGCACTGTATTTGTTTCCTGAGAAGAGTGTTGGGCTTGGAGATGCCAAGCCAGACGAGAAGAAGGCCAACGTGGAACAAATGTTCTTTGAAGGCAAGTTGCTGGTGGATGGTCTGAATCCCACGCCAACGACGAAGATGCAGGCCATGGGTATGTTTGCTTGCAACTTGATCTTGGCTAATTTGGATAAAAGGCACAAGGAGCTGCCCAGATTTGGCTCTGTAGAGGATGCTGGCTGTCAGTTGGTGGAAGATCTCCGAATCATGGGCCTTCATGTTCCAACTTCTCCATGGGAAAGTCATCGCCACGCAGAGCCCAAGAACGCGGCAAAGAAGGGTCGCCCATCTGGAGATGGCGGGTCATCGTTTCTTGGTGGCTGCAAGTTGTTCATTATACAATGAGCCTTTAATTCTGAGGGTGACTATAGCTGACACGTGTTAATTTCAAAAACAACCATGTCTTAGGCTTCGCCCATTGGACTCTTCGGGGCGCATTGAGAACTCATCTATGTTGGTGGATGCAGGGTTCGGAGTGGGAATGAGTGTGAAAAGGAAAATTGACAAGGTTGAAGGCGTCATCAAAGGGATGACTGTCACTCAGGTGAATGTTGAAGTTGGCGGCGACTTGAAAGCAGTATCAGCTGAGTCCTTTCTCAAAGGCGATTGGCGGCTAGTGGCAGAAAAGGTTGTCCCAGAACCCTTGTTGGGGTGGTCTGAGGTGACACCTGAGCACAGCTATGAGTTTTGGGTGCAGGCACTTAAGGCCAAGGTCATGTTGGCCACGCATGGCAAAATGTGTGTCCAATCCGCGCCAAACCGCGAACGGTGACTGCCCTCAAGGATTTCAAGAAGGATGAGTTGAAACTTCCCATCACTACCCTCAAGATTGACATCAAAGAGGAAGGGTCCAAGAGCATGGTGTTTTCCATGCCTTCCATGCATTAATTATATGTGTGTGTAGGACGGCCAGAAGCATTTCGTATACCTTTCTTCTTCCATGTCAAAGACCTTCGTGTCTCCAGCGTGGTGCTTGAAGGTGGTGCACCGGTTGGATGAAGCCAACATGACGTTGGTGCGAGAACTCACAGACAATGAGTTGCAGATCAATGAACTTCCGGTCTTGACAAACGTGAAGGACATAGCGCTTGGCGAGCAGCTGGTCCTGTATAGGCCCTCAGTGTCTGAGCCTGTGGAGATCGAGCCACTGAGGGATGTAAAGCGCCGCGTTACAGCGAAGAAGCCCGAGGCATAGGTATGTGTCCGGAGCTCGCAGATTGTTGTTTGGATGCTCCATTGGCTCATTCATACTGGTATATGGACTTGAAAAAGAATCAATGGATACACTTTGTTTCAGGCTCCAGTTTGTTTGCGAGAACAATAATATCTTTCATTACAACTCAAAGATGATGGTTTAATTTTTTGCTGTTACCACACTGGGGTTGACAACGTATAAGAGTTATGGAACATGGCGAAAGGGAGCCATGGATGATATATCAGCTTAATGTGATTGCAGTAAAAATGCATGGCTGCCAGTTGTGAAAGAGGTTGAGATGCTCAATGCATGTATAGTCAGTATGTAACATATACACGTGCGCAGTGGGGTGTGGATGTCCTTCAAGGATGTATTGTTCTTTTCCAGTAAAAAAGTTCGGCTCGAGCGAACCGCTCCTGTTTTGAGTCATGTCTGTGGATGGTGACAATTGGACAATCACCCGTGTGGTTTTAGTGACAAAGTCACATCTCAAAAAGCCATGGTTACCTCAAGTAAAAGAGTGTGATGGAAAGTGTTTCTTCAAATTCGAAAAGTTTGATCGCCAAGTTGTCATGGCATTGACAGGAAAAGGACTTGAACTTCGCTCGTCGAAGGAGCCACACCTCTTGAATTCTGAGGCCTATGATGCCATTGTCAAACTCAGGAATGATGCCTGCACTGAGGCATATATCAAGATGATGAAAGAGGCAGCTGCTGCAGCCGGTGACAAATGGGAGCAAGGGAAGTCATGCCCCACGGATGATCACCGATATACTGTCAGTCAGACAGTCGATATCATGCTTCCAGAAATCAAGCGTGATGATAAAGTCGCTGGCCCACAGAAGGTACCATGTTGCAGAAACATATGTGTAAAACAAATTGTGCGATTACTGTTAAAATATTGCCTCTTCATGTATATGTCCTTGCCGTGTAAATAACATGGATAATTAATACTCAGCAAGATCCCCTGTCAGGCAATCTGCATGTGGGGTCTCAAATCGCCGCTGCACATGGAGCTGCACCCGGACATTCTTGACTACTTGTCACTGGCAATGCAGCGGGAAGCGATTGCTGAAGGCGATGGCAAGAAGGTTGATGTCGATAGTGATGGCCAAGCTGAGGCAAAGTCTCCAAGCAAAAAACGAAGGAGATTTCAGCCATTTAGGTCACCCAAAAGAAAACCTAGGAAGCAACACGCGCTGCAAAATGTAGGTGATGTACAGGAGTCGCAGGACCCTGAGGAGTAGAATCGACCATACAAACCATTGAAAAAAATGTGCTGAAGATTGCACCAGCAAACATTTTACTCACACACGCATTAGAAGAATCATTGAACAGTCACTTTCTTTGCGCAAGACTTGATTCATTGATCGCGAACGCTGTGTTGCTGCATTCATTCAATACTATTTAGTCACGCACCTAGATCACGAATGCATTCAAATATAGCAGAGTGAAACTCGCAGTCTGCGATGCTTGACATCAAAACGAAGCATGATATGTCATGTCTGACCCTTTTCTTCACTTCAGCAGTTTGCAGAGTGCATGTGTACTCGCAAAACTGCCGCAGCAGATGATGTTCAAGAATCGCTGCAATTTATCCTACTAAGTATGGGATATGGTCTTGAGTATGCTTGGTGTATCCATGGGAGGGATATGGTTCCTCAGAACCAACACTGGAAGCCTGTGTGTGATGCCCATGCAATTTATGATGAGCCACCTGAAGAGATGCCTCAGTTCGTATTTATTCCATGCGGACATCCATACAGTGACTGGAATGCAACCTGTTGATTTGTGGCAAACACATATTTTATGTTGTTTTGATGTAGGCCTGCAAATTGATGGTTTCAAGGATGCACCCTTGACAAACAGCATTGTTTCAGAGTTGTCTGTAAGGAACTAGAGCTGACCTTCACTTCAAAATCGGTGACAATGTGTGGTTGTACCGCGAAGCCTACCAGCTTTACCCTCCCCACGCAGAAGGATTTGGTGAGCCTCCCTTTGTGGTGATAAGACTGGTTCATCTAAGCACCTTAGCATTACCTTGATAAAGACTCAGTTGTTTGTCTTAGTGTAGACTTTTTGTATTAGTTGTTCAAAGAAAACCTTTGGTCCAGCGTCAAGAACCATGTCAACAATGTCAGGCATCAAGGCACTGACACTGTGGGCAGAGTGGAATCCGAAGGATCGAAGCATTCTTTTTTCCACAACCTGCCTATGATTGGGATCGTGCCATAGACCCAGAGTACACAGGAGCTCCAAGAAGGAGACTCTGGCAGAAGACTTCGCCGGCATGGGCAGATCTCCAACATGATGTGCGTTAGAACATCATCTATAGAGACGTTGCTGGGTTAGAAAACAAAAGACGTTGAATGAAATTTGGACGAACAATTTGACTTGTGAAGTGTGATTTCACACGCAACAATTGGAACCAGCGCATTTCAAAACATACATGGTTTGATTTGAACTCAAATCATCAACATGACCTGCCTGACAACTCTGCCAATTTACAGGATGCGTGTTGTTTAATGGTTCCTGTCGTCGTGCACCTAGTGAAGGCACATATATGGGTGTGTTTGTGGATATAGCAGCTTGTGTTCTTCCTGTCGTCACACAGCTAGAAGACTGTTCTTGTTTCTTTTATAACATGTTGTTCGTCAATCTCGAGAAGCTTCGTGCGTGAACAACGTTGATGCCACTTCTTGTATAACATGTCTTTCAGAATGGCTTGATGGCTTTGACAAACAGAACTGAATTCAAAGCACTCGTGGTCAGAAACACAGCGATCATACAAATATAGATCTGCTGTGGCAGTTTTGCGAGCGCATGCGCTCTGCAAACTGGTTGGTGCCCATGCGCTGAGGTTGGACCAAGGGTTCCTTGCTGCAGCTGGATCTTCAAGCACAGTCTGGGCCACTCAGTGATGAACCAGGGAGGGTGCATGCGCTTGACAAGTTGAAGAAAACATCATTCACTTCATGAAGTTGAAGTCTATATTGAATCATCAGTCGCTTCATGGCAGATCCTCCAAAGTGATGTTGTCATGGTTCAGACTGCTCACGCCTACGCCGCTCGCTTGGCTCATGGCTCAATCAACAAATAGACAACTTATGGTTTTCTGGACAGCGGACGGCGCTATGCGCTCACATATACAGGTGATGGCCCATGCATGTGTCTGCTAGTTTCATTTAAACACTGTTTCAATCAATCACGTTTCAACAATCACGATCAATCACAGGTGTCAACACAGGTGTCAAGCAATCACGATCACTGTTTCAACACAGGGCTGAACAGCACGCCATTAGTGCAGGGAGCCATGGTGCCCACTGCCATGGAAGTGGTGGAGGATGAGGCTCTTCCATGGGCCGAGACAATGGAAGTGGTGGAGGATGCTCTTCCATGGGCCGAGACATGGCAAGAGGAATGGCAAGAAGGTGATGAAGAAGGTGGATCCCATGGGATCCACCTGCGGCAAGAAAGTGAAGAACATAAAGACACCGAGGCCGTGGTGGATCTGGCAAACGAAGATCGAGGAGGAGGAGGCATCCCCCGAGAAGGAGACGGTGCACTACTATAGTGCACCGGCTGGGATCTTCGTGAAAATAGTGGAAGGACAGGATGGAACGCTTCTTCGGAGGGAGTTTGTTGAAGGTGAAGAAGCATGGGCCAAGGCAAATGCCTCGGTCCGGGTCTGGGAGTTCGACTTCGGTCGAAACACTCCGTTACCTGCGCTGGAGATGGACGTGGAGGAGGTTCCATTGGAGAAGGACGAAGAGAAAGGCCAGCAGGATAGATTGAAGCAGAAGATGAAGAAGCAGCTCGGCCAGACCTTTCTGGAGAAGATGAAGAAGAAAGTGGCTGCGGAGAGGATGGCAAAGAAGAAGGAAGGCCGCTTGCAGTCGTTGGTGAAGCAGACTGTTGCCAAGACAAAGAAAGGGTCTGGTAAGGACCGTGGTGCAGGTCCGAACATGTGGCGGAAGAAGGCCCACCAGCAGAAGGAGAAAGACTGGGTAGGTGGAAAGTGGTGGCTGCCGAAACCACCTGCAGTGCCTGCAGGAAACCCCGGCGGGCAGAGCTCTGGATCAAGAGACGGAGGAGGATGGAAGAAAGATGTGAAGACCACGGACAAAAGAAACCGATGGACGACTGATGGAGGAGGATGGAAGAAAGATGGAGGAGGATGGAAGAAAGATGGAGGAGGATGGAAGAAAGATGGAGGAGGATGGAAGAAAGATGGAGGAGGATGGAAGAAAGATGGAGGAGGATGGAAGAAAGATGGAGGAGGATGGAAGAAAGATGGAGGAGGATGGAAGAATGATGGAGGAAAGAAGAATGATGGAGGATGGAAGAATGATGGAGGATGGAAGAAAGATGAAGGAGGATGGAAGAAAGATGGAAGAGGATGGAAGAAAGATGCAGGAGGATGGAAGCATGATGGAGGAAGGACGAATGATGGAGGAGGATGGAAGCAAGATGAACAGTGGAAGAATGATGGAGGAGGATGGAGTAAGAATGATGGAGGAGGATGGGATAAGAATGATGGAGGATATGAAGGGAAGCAGGGATGGAACGCCATCGCAGATGGCGATGGCAAAGGAGGTGGGCCGTTGAAGTCTGACGGCAAGGGCGGCTCCTACTTGCCCCACGGCCAGGGATACATCGACAAGGATGGTGTGTTCCACCAGCAACATGGCTGCATGCCAGGGGTGAGTGAATGGGTCCTTTCATAGATGTCATCAAAAAACCATCCAAAGAATCATTGTCACGTTTTTATCCTCTTTCAGTTAGGTCAATTGCCACAACATCATTCAATGTTTTCCAACGTTATCCTCTTTCAGCATTGCCACATGTTCAACGCGTATACACGTCTTGCTGCAACTCAGGCCGGGTGGTGGGCTGAAGGGCAAGTCAAGGGTGAGAGGGGGCTCCAAAGTGCAGCGGCAGCGTCAACCTCCACCTCCGGCAGTGGCATCGCAAGCACTGGACGTTGTGAGGAATGCCCTGCAGAAGCTACCTAACAAGGTGTAAAATTATGAGTTATATATATATATAACTTAAATAACTATAGAACTTAGATGAAGTTAAGTATAGTTAAGTGAAGATAATGAGTGACTTTACACCTTGGGCGGTACGGTATATCGAATAAGAGCTGCTATAGGGTCGTCTCACCGCAGCTTGGAAGCCGGATGAGCTGAAGAATGTGGTATACAAAGTTTGGAACAAAGGCCTGTTGATGCCATTTGGCTTTCATTTTCATGTGTATAGGATTGAATAAAGGGCCCTGATCATTGGGAAGAGCTGCACCAAATGGCCATTCGGCTTTCGTGGCTGGGAATCGACCCCAGCTCAACATATGCAGTTGGGACCGGGCATGGTATGGAGCCACAGGTATGATAGGAAAGTTGACGATCAAAAATACAGGCGCTAAGTAAAAAAGGCGTTGTAAGTAAAGGCACCATACCATTCTCCAGGCGCCATAGCGAAGGCACCATACTTGTGGCACCAGACTCAAGGCGTCACACATGTGATGTGTGCGTTTGGTCAATGAACCTCTGGACCTCTGCGCAGTTCTGGAGGTGATGCTGCAGTGGGGGCTGTGGATCCACCTTTCATGATACTTTAAAGTTCAACTTGTGAGATTTCAACAAAAGACAAGTGGATGCCAATAAGTGCACCACAGGTGGATCTGCATTCCAATCCAAACGTCGGTGGTTGAACGGTTTCTGGGATGGGCTCGTTGATTTATAAAGAAATGATATGAAATGATGTCAAACCGGTTGTAAGATATTACCACCAACATTCTCGAAAATCACCCAGCTACATCCCACATGCCGTTCAACTGCCACGTCGAAATTGACAGCTAGAGATGGCTACATGTCCGCAGTGGCCTCGCCCATGCGCCTACGGACCACGTAATTAGTAACTCACCTTATGGTGTTCAGCTGCCTTTTCCAAAGGAAGCACTTCAACCAATATAACCAGCCATGAAAGAAACACATTACACATATACAATGAATGGTCTGTAAGCGGTGGTAAAGTATTTTCAAAACGTACAGATTCCTCCCCGACCAGACCAGGGTTGAGAAAAAAGGTGTGGAGTGAGTGGGTTTTTTCCCCAAATGCACTAAGTACAAATTAGTTTTTTTTGATACTCTTGTTAGATTGTTTTTTTTTCAGTTTGCCAACCCTTGCAAATTCCCAGGGTTTTGCATACAATCTAACATCGAATTTTCATGAAATTCAACTTCCAAATAGAAATGTTAGTGGTTTAGGGTTTAGGGCGCCGGAAAAATTGTGCGAGAGTTCCCCCCTGTGGAGACATGTTTTTTGGGAAGAATTAAATATTCAATTTTGCAACTTTTGTTGATCAACATTTTTTGCACGGATTTTTTGTTGATCAACAATTTTTGCACTGCATTTTTTGTTGATCAACATTTTTCCAATTTTTTTTGAGATTTTTTGTTGATTAACAATTTTTGCAATGTCTTTTTTGTTGATCAATATTTTTTGCAAGATTTTTTGTTGATCAACAGTTTTGGCATATTCAGCCTTTGCTTTCTGAGGTCCAAAGACCATCTTCGAAGAAGTGCAGGTGGATCACAGGATGGTGGGACCGCACTGGCCAGACTTGCATTTCATGGTATTCTGAATCTCTTTTTGAATATGTTTTGACGATGAATGATAGCTGAAACAATCATTCGATTTGTGTTGGGAACATTTGGTTTCAGCCTCAAAAGGCCAACTACTGATCTATAGAGTTGCTTCTGCAGCCGTTTTGACTTTGGAGAAACACAACCTTGAAGGGTATAATGGAACTCACTTACCCAAATGGCCGTCGCATATTCAAGCGGGAGCGATTGCTGGCAAACTTCAAAGCAAGATATGCTCACCTCGGGCTTGATGTGGTAGAAGATGTAACTCGAGTTCAATACGGCTGTGATGCATCCATTCATATATTACACCCATTCCGTACTTGCTCAATGAAGCAATCCTGCACCCCAGTCTTTTCAGCCAATCTGCCAAGGCAATTGCAGCCCTCGATGTGACAAGTGCCAAGAGAGAGTGGGAACGTGCTATGTATAGGGCCAAAGAAATTGTTCGAACCGCGCAATTTGACCAAAGCTCTTCATGTGATTGATGCCTCTGTATGGTGTCTTTAGTGACAGTGCACATGCACGTCACATCAATGAATGTGTTGCACCATAATTCCTATAGGTGTGTTGCAGTTGCAGCTTACCATATGCAAACAGACATTTGTGGAATATGACAAAAAACTTGCAAGCGCCAACTGCTGCAGAGTATGACTGTTTGCCCCAAGAAAACTCCATGGCGGTAATGTGTGATCTTTCCACCCACATCTTTGAACCATGATGCACACAGCGATTTTCCCACCAACATCTGCTGCGTCAGTTTTGCGAGCGCAGCTCTGCAAACTGAGATGCCAGGTCAAACGAGTCCAACACTTTGCTTCAGGCTTGCCTCTGGGGTGTTGATGTAAGCAATGTACATTCTCTTGACTGCATCGGTGAATGTTGATTGATTCATTTGTCTGAATATATTTGATTCCTTTAAGCAGTGACCATCTTAACATGTGCAGAGTGGAGCCACACTCGCAACATGCACGATTGCAGACTGGTTTGTCGCAATCACATAACAAGCAGTGAATGGTTTGTTCGCACTTGATTACTGCAGTTCACACCGCAGCTTTGCTCAACATCATCAAATTGTTTAATCTTAGCGGTGATACATCTGATATTCCGATCTTGAAATGGCGCCTTTGAACCTCGAAACCCACGTATGGTGCTACGTCACAGTGCCCTCCAATGAGACCCATGAGTGTTTGAAGATGAACGGAGAAGGAGTATTAGAAGTCTGTATTCCTGAAGGAGACTGGATGTCGTTACCAAGGAAACAGGTTGAAAGGCTTCAGGACCCACTTCTTGGTGCTCATCACAACGAACCGGTGCCAGCCTTCCTGGTCCTGGGTGATGGATATCTGTGTTTCAAATTCACTCATGTCTTGGGCACTGAGGGCAACCGTCATCTCTTTGCAGGCTCCATTGGATCGCGCATGAATATGTTTGTGTTTCCAAAGGAGAAGGTGAGTATGGTGGTTCAGGTGCAGTGGGAAGTGAGAGATGACATGCTTCATTTCCACTGCTTCAAGATGAGTGGAAACCCCATTGACACTTACATCTTCTACATGAACGAGCCAGTGTACGTCAAGAATCTGTTGGAGAAGCTTCGTGACACACTGGAGGATGATCTGTCACCTGCGCATCAGATTCTGCTGGTGGGAGGACCTTGAGCCATTGTCTAAGCATGTAGCCGTGTGGTCCCCCAAGGTCAAGAATGTAAAGCCCAAAGCAAAGATCATGAAGAAGACTCCTGGCCATCTTGTCAATTTGACGAACAAAATGAAGCCAGTGCATTGATTGGCATAGGCAGTTTTGGACGGCCAGAAAGTCCAGTTTTTGACACATACTTGCTGATGTGAGCCGCAGTGTGAAAAAATAAAGTCATCATGCAGCTTATGTGAATTGGATTGGCCAGGGTATACGTTTAGATTAGATTGGAAATCTTGTGTGGTGTGATGCTGTCATGTTTGTTTGGATGGTCATATTCTTTCTGTATCCATCTCATTATACTTCGTGTGTCATTGCACATTCACCAGCCCTGCAGGCCATTGGTGCCAGCTGATCCTGGAGGTGCGTCGGAGCCAGATCGAGTGTCACTTGTGCAAGTGAGAAACACAACCAAGAAATACAACTGCGTTGCAGAGAGAGTTATGCTCGCAAACGCTGGTGCGCAGAGACGAATTTCTTCATCTCGCAACACTTGAAGCAGATCAGTCTGTATAGTTGAGGCGTTGAACTGATTAACGTGAAAACACCAACTGGTTCAATAAGAAAAAACTTTTATAGTAGTTGATCACTCCTAGTTCTTGAAATGGCTGGACTATGGAAAATATCATCAATAGTCTGACATTTGGTTCAGCTTTCAGAAACTAAGACTTTGTGTTTGACCTTGCTGGATTACCAACACTTGTTTGGCCATGAGCTTGGCGAATTTGGGTCGCAAGAAGTTCATCAGCCAAGCTGCATTGAGCAGCTTGCTGAAGGAGCTGAATGAGTTGCCAGAATTACCAGAGACCACGAGCAGGTCCTCCGTGAAAAGAGCCAGAGATGCTGAGATGAAGATTGTGACCCCTTTGGGCCCTTTGATGATCGAACGGGAGTTGAAGCTTGCCAGTGGTGAAGGCACGGTTGATGCACACAGTGTTTTTTTTAATAATGATCTTTAGAGGACTTAGTTCAGTGCTCTGTGCTTTCAAACGATCCTTACAGGCAAAATGAGCGTTACATTCGTGGACCCAGCAGCATTTCTTTGGCATTGCTGCTCTGTTTGCACAGGGTTCGCAGACTTTCTTGCAGAACACCTGCGAAAGAAACCTTGCACAGAAGCTGATCCCTATTCTTTGGCACTCTACTCGGACGAAGTTTCACCCGGGAATTCATTGAAACCCGACAATAGACGTACCTTTGATGCTATGTGCAATGTATATAGTGTTTCTTTCATATGTTAAGTTCTTCTTTTGTAAGACATTCATATTCCCAAGAGTTGATACTACTCCAGGTTTTTGTGGGATGTCATGTTTGCCTCCTCCAGGTAAATTCCACGCATTTTACTGGAGCATCAAAGATTATGGCCAAGCTGGCCTTTGTAGGGAAGACCTGTGGTTCACAACCTGTTGTCTACGATCCAACAAAGTCAACTTATTGGATGGGGGCCTAAGCGCACTCACCCGAGAGGTAGTGGCTCTCTTCGACCGTTTTAAATCTGGCCTATTGTTGACGTTTCTTTCTGGTAGAAAATTCTTGTTTGGATCAGTGAGCTGCCTGGTGGGAGACGAAGGGGCGCTCAAATTATACTCTGTCAAAGGCGCAAGCGGCACGATTCCTTGCATTTTTTGCTGGAATATTGTCCAGGCCAGGTCGACTTTAGCCGATCACGATTCGACTGGCCACTTGCAACCTCACACCTGCACCGACCTATCTAAAATCAACTGTCGATCTGATGCAGACTTTGCAAACGCAGCTTTGTTGTTGACCACGAGAAGGCTAGAAGAAACAAGAAGGAATTCGAGACTTTGGAGCAGTCGCTGGGTATAAACTTCTGTTCAGAGGGGGTATTGTTTTCGCCAAGCTGCCATTTGAAACCCATATCCCATACCATGTACGACTGGCTTCATGTTTACCTTGCGAATGGCGTGTTTCAAGCCCACTTTGGGCTTGTGATGCCCCACTTGGCGGAAGCTGGCTTTGGCCATGTAGCTCTTGTTGCATTCCTGAAAACCTTCACGGGCCNCCCAAAGCCTCCAATAGTCCTTAATTAATTAAGGGATGTTTCTTAAAATTAATTAGTCCTTAATTAAGGACTATTAGTCCTTAATTAAGAGAAAATTAGTCCTTAATTAAGGAAATAGTCCTTAATTAAGGAAACAGCCTTTAAATTTAAAGGCCATTTCCTTAATTAAGGACTATTTATTAAGGACTGTTTTTCTTATTTTTTTGTGTGGTAAAAGGAGGTGAAATATCTCTTGAAGTTTGTTGAACGTGTCCTCTTAAGGTCTACATGTTCCTGACTTGACATGTGTCTTCAAATGTAAAGAAATTGAAAACAAAGAAATCTAAGCAAAGAAGTTAAAAAAAAGATACAGACTTTTTGAAAAACAAAATCAGATTAAGAAATTTAGACCCAGAAACTGAGGTAAAGAATTTGAAAGTAAATTTAGATCAATACTGACACAAAGAAACATAGAGAATTTTTTTGTAAAGAAGTTGAGATAAGAAATTTAGATCAAGGACTTTAGATTAATAGACTTTTACAAAGAAATTGTTCAAGAAAATTTCAATGAACTTTTGATAAAGAAATTCTGAAAACGAGGTTATGTAAGGTGAAGAAATTTAGTTAAATAAATTTAGATCAACAAATCTAGATAAAGAAACCTTGAAAGAATTTTTGCAAGACATTTACTTAGAGAAATTTAAAACAAGGAACTTGTATAGAGAAATTCAGATCAAGTAATTTGTACAATAACTTGAGATCAAAAAATTTGGATAAAGAACTTTCGATAAAGACATTTGAATCAAGAAGTGTAGATAAAGAAATTTAAATGAAAAAATTTTCAAGATTTTTGAGAGACTTTCTGATAAAGAACTTTAGATAAACAAAATTAGGTAAAGAAACTTCTAGAAAGACTTTTGGAATAAAGGAATCTAAATCAAGAAATGTAAAGAAAGATATCTAGATAGAAATTGAGCAAGAAATTTAGACCACGCATTTTTTCAAGAAATTGAGATCAAGAAATCTAGATAAAGAAATTTAAGTACAGCCATATCGACAAAGAAAGAAAAATGAAATGAGAGAAATCAGTTTAGATAAAGGAAANCCTTGCGAATGGCGTGTTTCAAGCCCACTTTGGGCTTGTGATGCCCCACTTGGCGGAAGCTGGCTTTGGCCATGTAGCTCTTGTTGCATTCCTGAAAACCTTCACGGGCCCAAAATTCCAATCATCTAACATGAAGGCCGCGATTCAGACCTTTGAAAAATCAAAGTCCAAAGAGGCCTGGAAGCCGTCTGCATCCGAAGCTTTGTGCATGTACCCTGTGCTGCGGATAGCAGTCATGGAGAAACGCAGCAGGATGAATGATGGCGTGGCCCACTCATTTTTGCTGTTGTGTGGTGTCTTGGACCTGCTGGTCTCCATTGGGAAAGATGGGAAGGTTGATCATTCAAGGCTTGGTGATTTGATTGTCAGGCATTTGGAAGCTTACATTGCTGCGTTTGGTGGTGATGAATTTTTTCCAAAGTGTCACTATTCGATTCACTTACCAGAATTATTCAGGAAACACGGCACTTCGAACAAAAGCACAAACAACTCAAAATGTGGGCCAACAACCTGGCCAATGCTGGTCCTTGGTTTGAAGAATCTGTGCTTCGAGAAGTGACCCAAACATGCTTCAACGCATTGTCATCTTTCAGCCCCTTATCAGTGGTTTTGATAAACCCCCAACCATGCAAGAAACATCTGAAGGACACAGTCTTGGAGGTCTGGGGAACCATGGATGTCTCACCGTATATTCGGGCGATGTTGTTCTTCTGGAACTGGATGGGTCGGATTGTGTGGCAGAGGTGGTCCTTCACCTTCAACTTCCAAACGGTACTGTCTACAGCATAATCACCCCTTGGCATCGGCTGGGCAACAATATGTTCAAAGCAGGTGATGGATCCCGATTTGCAGAAACTAAGAAACTTGTTTTGCCATAAGAAAGCATACAACTTTATGTACATCTTTGTGTTTTTAAAACAATCAGTTCAATTCTTTTAGCTTTGTTTTGCTGTTGGCTTCATGATATTCATTGCAAACTCAAATTGCAAGGTATATTTGGCGAACTTTTTGCCACCGGCTGGATGAAAACGATTGTTACCTTGTGGTGCCTTAGACCACCATGGAGATCTATATAGCTCCTGACATTTTGAGCTTTGGAAATTCTCATTAGAATGCAATGCTTTCGGTATCTCTTACCGGCTGCAAGTGTCTCTGTGTACCCATCCTCTCACCACAAGCTGAGTTTGCCAAAAAAGGCAACATTCAAGTTGATTTGCACTCCTTTAGTCTGGAAACGAATGATGATTTAGAAAACATGCACATATGTTGATTAACACTACCAGTCAGAGATTTCTTTTGCCAATGATGAATTATAAGCATTTCGGATATCTCTGCATGGCTGCACACTATATAGAGCCTCACCGCCACTCAGGCTGTGAATATCCTTGGCTGCTGCAGCTGCACAGGTGTGCAATTGGGACAAGCATGAGTCGGAATGAGTCTGGTTCGTTCAACTTATTCACCTGACAAGCATGCCACCGCAGAACAGTTGACAATGTTCATGACTGTTCATGATGTTCGCAGTGGCTGTGTTGCAGAGCATTGACTCGCAAACACTGTATGCATGTATATAGGTGACTATATGTTGCGTCTATAGCAGAGTTTGCGATGAACACATGACTCGCTGACGCACTGCCTTCAGGTGACCTTATTTTTCTGTCGCAGCCATTCTTGGATCGATATAAGTAAATGCCGAGAGTGTATCAGTCAGGTGTGAATCTTGACACATGGCGAGCCTCTTCCAGCAAGTGAAAGATGATGTGAGCCACATCTCGAAGCTCGTCAAACAACTGCAGACATCGTTAGAGGGCACTGCCTTCGACATGTCAGCTGCGATTCAAGCACAGGCAATTGCGGTGAAAAATAGGATCAATGTCCTCGGCTCACTACAACCTGCTCAATCCGCTGAGCTTCAAGAATTGGTTTTGTCAGGACCATGGACAGATATTCAAAAAGGAGATATCTCTTCAGCTATTACAGCTGGCTGCGTGGCAAGCAGTACAACTGCACGTGGTCCTTTGTCACCAAAGCACCAGACTATGGAGAATTTCATGGGATACCTTTCTCTTGCTGACAGTGAGAAACTAGCAGACCCTGCGGTGAACAAGTACATGAAGTTGGAAGTTCTTTCCTCCAGGGCTATTGCAATTGGGTTGTTCAAGCCCGACGAAAAGTCCTTCAAGAGTATTCTTGGTGCAGGAGTGTCTGCAGGTTTGGAACTTGCCCCCAAGAGAAACTTCCCATGATGACAGAGCTGAAAAGGATGTTGCGGAGTAGTGCGAAAAGACATTCACACCCCACTCCTTGGATCGATAAATACCCATGTTTGCCTGGAGACCTGCCAGACACACTACGAAAAGCATATGAAGCAGATCCTCCAGCAAAGATGATGGGGATGGCTGCCATGGACCTACCTTGCCGCAAGAGCAGCGCCTTGTCTTGTACCAAGTTAGTTTTTCACTTCTACGGAATTTTCCAATGTTAAAAAGACACATATCCACGTGGATTAGGTTTTCCTTTGATGACATTAAATGGTAAGAGCTCATCTCAGGTAAGCTGGCAATACATGCTGCCGCTGACAAAGCTACCAGCCTTCCTGGGCAGTCAAAGGGGTCACCTCAAGACATGGTTGCTCAAGCTTGTGCACAGTTCTGTCAGCTGATGTGGAGCAACATGCAGAGCCAGAACCCAGACGCCGCAAGCAGCCGTCCTGATATCAATCTGACTCTTCGCCCAAACAAGAAGTGTCTCAACTTGCTTAGTCAAGTTTTGTCATCATGTACAAACTTTCCTTGAAATACACTGGTCTTTTTCATAACTGTGTTTTGTTCACTCACTGTACGGTTATCAAGATGAGGCAAAAGGCTATAGCTGATGGCGCTGTAGAGCCGCAGAAAGCTCTGACTGATGGCACTCAAGAGCCGAAGCAAGATTTGACTGATTCCAATGAGACGAAAAATCATGAGCAAGCGTCCCCTCTCAAGCCCAGGGCGTTATTGGACGTGGGGCTGACCGAACCGAAGGTGGGGCTGACAGAACAACAAGCCATCGTTGAAAAAGCGATGGAAGCCCGATCGGAGGCGAAAGGAGAGAAGAAAACGAGCAAACCAGGGAAGACAACTAAGGATGTGAAGAAGGAAGAAAAAACAGAGAAGAAAGCCAAGAGTGAGAAGACAGAACCGAATGAGAAGTCAGGATTGAAGATGGATAGGAAGAACTGCCACAGTAGAGCATATCACAGAGCTCTAAAAGTATTTGAGCAAAAGGGCTACTCCCATGAGAAAGCGAAGGAGAAGGCTGCCGCTGAAGCGTCGAAAGAATTGCAAAAGCTTGGGAACAGGGATGGCAGGCAAGATGATACAAAAGAAGCCAGCCAGCAAGAAGAAATAGTTCTGGGCATTGAAGTGAAGGAAAAAAAGTGCCAGTTTAGACCGATGCTGCACCATCCATATAGAGAAACTGGAAATGGCATATATCTACATTAAAGAGATGGAGAGCAAAAAGAACATGTATACCATTACATACAATCAGTTGGATGCTGGTTGCGTTCAGGTCGGAAAAAGTTGCCAGCAATGAAGGATGATGTGAAGGATGATGCAGGCCAGGTTTTTTTTCACTGTGACAGTAGAGATGCAAAATCTGGAAACTGGAGACTTTGAAAGGGGAAACAGAAACTATCCTTATGTTTCATTTTTCCAAGGTTTGGCTCAAACAAAGCTGCAGTTTTCCGGTAAAGAAAGTGAGTTCTTTCCACTTTCCAAGAGGCAACTGGACTAGTACTTTGTAGTACGGAGTAGTACTGGAGTAGTACTTTGTAGTACGGAGTAGTACTGGAGTAGTACTTTGTAGTACGGAGTAGTACTGGAGTAGTACTTTGT
>DF244674.1:8346-24894 GCA_000507305.1 Breviolum minutum Mf 1.05b.01 | reverse complement strand
GCTGCATGTGTCGTTTTTACTCGCACATGTCCTTTGCACATGATACCTTTATAGTCCATTTCATGCAAAACATTGAAGCTCATGCTTCTGAACTTTGCACATCCACACATACAAAAAATTATTGCGCAAACGACAACGGCGCAAGTGTCGTTTTCATATTTACAGGCTTCAAGGTTCTTTGCATCCATATTTGCAACGCATTGACATGTTGCAGAAGCATGGTGGAATTCCATGGAACTATATAACTTTTTGTTTTTTCCATGTAAATGCAAACGACACCGGTGCATGTGTCGTTTGAGCAAATAGGCGACAGCGTTGTTTGCAAACTGCATGGGCTGTAACACCCACATGCATGGAACAATGATAGCATGCCAACTCTAAACTTTTTAGATAAGTGAAGTTCACGTTATCCATATATGTAAACGCAAACGACACCGGTGCATGTGTCGTTTTCATGAGCATACAGGCAATGCGTTGCATGAAGCACAGTATGAAGCACAATGTTAAGCACCAACTGCGCGGTAAAGACATCAAAATTGAAAAATCACACTTTCCATATATGTACATGCAAACGACACCGGTGCATGTGTCGTTTGCGCGTATACAATATAATAATCTTTTTTGTGCATGGTATATTGCACAGCAAAGAGAGCTATAGGGAGGGAAGAAGGGAGGGAAGGAAACTGTACAAAAGGGTGAAACGGTGACAACATTTTTGAATCACCATTTTTGAATGTTGTAAATACCATTTACAGGCGCAGTGCCATGCATGGCCTTCGAATGCATGTTTTCACCGCATGCTTTGCAAACATTGGCTCCCACCACAGCATGCACCGTGAAACTTGAGCATGTATAACTTTTAATCCTATTTACTATCTGTATATTATTTACATATGATAAGAATATGTATATTTCGGGGAGCTGGACCCTGGACACATGCAAGTTCAGGACTCACATCGCAAACCCTCTAGACAAAAATTATCAAACATTCGTTTGGGTGGTACCTTCAAACAACTATTGAAAAAACAGGGGCCCCCAAAAACTCACCATTCCAAAAAAAACATGGGAACGTTTTTTTCACCATGGGTGTCTTTGCATTGCAGCGGCGTGCCGTGATGCATGACTGGATTTTTTCTCTTGGGCTGTCGAAGCTTCGTTGCTTGGATGCAGGGCTGGCTTCCCCATCAACGACCCCTTAAGGAGATTTGTTTTAGACACCAAATTTTTTGACAAATTAATTTGTTGATTTCTTGGACCCAACAAACAAAAACAACTTGGAAAAACATAGTTCAAGGTCGTTACCCCTATGAAGCCTTTGTGCCCAGACCCAAACTTTTAACTTGCCTTCGGTGGTTTTCTAGGAACAGGGCAAGGCAAATCAAGTATCTATTGAGAAATCTATGGGACATTGTCCGGCCGTGACAAAGCCTAGCTACCCTCTTTGCACGACCTAACCATGACTCCTCATCAAAACAATGGAAGCAGAAAGGGTTTATTTTCCACTTTCCAGTTTGTTCCCCAGTATGGTACAAAAAATGCGCTTTGGGCTTGATTTTGAACAGGCTAGCATTTACTACTCCATGATTCATCGCCAAGTACTGATATGCCCTTAAGTGGTTTTGGATACACTGTTGAAACTCTAGCGCTTCCTCCCTCGTAAGAAGAAGGTTTCCATTCTCACAGATTTCCACAGCTCGGTGCATCATCCAAACGCAGAAAGCCACTTTCCGCATCACTCAGTCCTGGTTTGAGAAAACTGGGAAAATCTCTGCAAAGACTCTGGGGGAAGCAAACATATTATCAATGGTTGTTGGGTCGTTGGCTACATGCATATGCTTTGGCTTTTTGGGGGCCAATAATTTGTTTGACGCCAGAAAAAAAACACGTCAAACACCAACAGCTTGATGTAACATTAGTTTATGTTATGTGGCTCTCCTTTTTTTATCGGCTAGATCGTACCAGATTATGGAATGTAAAATCTTTCTTCATGAAATAAAAAACCAAATATGATATACATATATATCAAATTCTTTATGTATATCATATTCTTTATGTATATCATATTCTTAAATCTATTTATAGTTATGGGAAGATAAATTTTGGGAGGAACTCACCCAAAAAGCTTTCTGGTTCTAAGCATTGCGAGAAAAGCTCCTCCGGATTGTCTCTCGAAACTTGGTTTGCTCGAAGTGCTAACCACCATAAAAGAGACTTTGCATGGGATGCTTTGAACAAAGTACCCAACTCTGCATTCTCATTTTTGGGTGGAAAACAATGGTTCTTCGTGATACCAGGGCCAGTGTAAGATAGCCTGCGATGAACAAACACATCACCCAAATGGTTTCCTTTTTGAAGGGGGTACTCTATTTGAAGAAAAAACATCAAAAACAAGTTTGGATGCGAATGACTGAACCCTTATCAAGATGTTGGGTGGGATTGCACATATCCTTTTATTGAAACACAATTTTGTCATTTGCTTCCAAACCACAAAAACTTAAGGTATATGATTGCCTGTGTTGCTTGTAGGTATCATGGATTTCCATAGTGATACGTGCGAACATCTCATCAGACTTGCGGGCACAACCATAAGAGTCAAATACTCCATGCTCCACCATAACCCGAAGTGAGGATGCAATGATATCCCTATATGTTCCAAGGAAACAGTTGTGCATCAAATCAAAGACTGTCGTTTCCAGCTCCCATCCAGGAACTTGGGACCAGTGCGAGATCTTTGGCGTAATGGCCAGATATGTCTCCTGGTTGATGTGGGTCAGTCGGTAGGGAGCGTTGTGGCTCATGTTTTTGTAATTCATGGCAGGGATATGGTTCTTAGTTGGACGCTGGGCGAAGCAAAGGTCACATAGCCTGAGTTCTGAGTAAATCCAAACCCGAGCAAAAACTGATATTTACATAGATTTACAACAGCAAGAAAGTAAGACATTCAGCTATACCATATAAGTCAATGAAATCAACTTTGGAAAGGGCTTTCTATAGAAGGGTGCTTTTCTTGATAGTATATGTATACTTTTATAACTGTCCCTTTCCATGCAGATTTCATTGACTTTCTAAATTCAAAGATTCAAAACTTTGCTTTTTTGGGGTAGAAGAGACTCAGTACATTGGTACCATCGGTTGAAGTTGTGCACCTCGTGCCTTGCCTTCAAATCCCCCTTCCAACAAAAGTATGTAGCCCTGCGGAAGTTGAATCTCAAAACAAAAAACCAACTATAGATATATAGTACATTTGAGGGCTAACCCTGGACCAAAATTTGGGGAAGAAAAAAAACATCTTTAGTTTTAGTATAGGGCACCTGTACCCATTAGCCAAAGTCTTGCCAGCAAACTCACGACGCCATGTATCATGACCAAAAGCTTCTCCATAGAACCCGGTTTTGGGGGCAATACCCTTTGCAGCATGTTTCATGCTCCACGCCACCACCTCTGCCACCACTTTGTTGACGCCCTCCTTTACCTGAAGGTTTTAAAGATCAATGTGGGATGGAGAAGGAAGTTGTTTACCTTACTAAAACATCAACCTTTACTTCAAGGTTTACCTTACTAAAACCCAAACATTTCAATGAGAAAAAAAACTTCTCACTTAAGGGGGGAGTTGCTTCAGGTTGTTGCATGTGCCTTTCTGGCACCAATAGAAAGGGAAATCGGTACAGCATGACATCAGTGATGAGGCCACCCGCAAACAAGCTAGAAAATGAGTAGATGAAGTGTTCATCGTCTCGATATATTTCTGCTCCATCCGCATGGAATTGAAGGGCTACCAGTCGACCCCAATCTTGAGATTCATTTTGAAGGTCAGGATGTTTGCGCCAAGGGGGAAGGGTCCGGATATGTTTCCAGAAACTCTCAATTTCCAGGGGTTGTCTATTTCCCAACATGATAGAATCAAAGACTATCTTAGCATCACGGGCTGTGGCCAGTGCGTGCAAGACCTCGTGGGGAAGCATCACGCTCATCGGAATGGAAACCTCCTTGATACCATTTACCTTTGCAGGGGCCATGACTTGGGTGAGCAAAGGATATCATAGCTCGATGAAACAAACAAACAAACAAACAAGTTCTTAATATACTGTACTCCCATATTTTCATTACTAACATCCCACCTTCAAGTCCACACTGATAGTGTATGGCTGCAAGCAAAGACCGAATAGGTTTTTAATCCACCGGTGCAAATCACGTTCAGCATTAGATTGGGAATCCCCAAATGCCCCCAAACTGGCAAGCTTTGATATTGTTTCATTTTCAACACCATCGCGTAGAACCGCTCTAGCCACATCTGTAGCACAACTGATGTCGACTCGCCCATTTCCTACCATATTGAGAAGTTGATCAACCGTGTGTGACCAAAGCATCTCTTCAATCTTTTTGCGAGACTTCGCAGGCCTGAAATGGTAAACACAAAAGAAACCCTTTCAGTATCATATGATGATGGGATAGGAAATGCAATCAATAAAAGACATATATTTAGATTTTAGTTTGAAATCCAAGTATTCCTCATGGTGATTGGGGATAGTTGGCCCCCATTGTCCCATCAGTACTGGCCTTCCTGGAGCCAGCATAGTAGCACCTGCAAGCCGACATGTTGAGTTTTGGGGCGATACATGTTATTTTCAGGAATTTGAACAAGAAATCCTCCATTAAGTGAAAGCAGCTTTTAGGTATAACCTCTTTGATTTTCCCTATAGAATTGGTGGGCCATCCCAAAATTTTGGAAAGAGATTTTGGCTACTGTTGTGTAAAAAGTTTTGATTGGGTCTTTGGGTTGGAAGACGGTCAGCTAGCACACAACTTTTTCACAGCACCTTGACACAAGGTGATCAGAGCTGCAGAAGCAATCGCATCTTCTTTGCTCTCGAGGAGCCCCGGCTGGGAACCAGCACCGCTGGACTGCACTTGACAAAACAAATGTAATACATGTGTGTTTTATTGTTCTTTTTCTTTTACTGCAGGTAATGTTGAAAGAAAATGAATTGAGAATTTCTCCCAAGAAAAAGAAGAAAAGTATGCACAGCTTGAACTAATGCAGCCTAAGATAAGTTACCCACATGTCTTTATGCAGAACAGTTATGCGCTGGTCCTTAAAGCCGTCAAAACCCAATAGATTGATATTCAATACCCATGAAAACAAATCTTCGTTTGTGATGGGCATCCCCAGTTCAGCCGATAGCTAAAGTCATTTGGCTGCAGCCTTACTCTTTGCTTTGCCATCCTTTTTCTTGTTAGCCCTCTTGAGTCCATTCAAGATAGAGTCCGCCGCAGCTTCAGCCGAAGTAAACCAGGCCTTGTCTTTGTCAATCACTTTGAAACATTTCTTGTAGAAAGATTCATCCTCCACCTTGCCATTGAGAGCAGTTTGGAGTGTCTTGTAATGTTTCTCCATGACATTTGCGTGCTCCAAAAGTTGAGAAGCCAATTCCCCGGCATACTCTGCAGCACCTAAAGCCATGCTCTTCTTTCTGGCATTTGTGCTCTCTGCCAGCACATCTGCCATTTTGTCAGAAGCAATGTCCATAATGGTTTTAGGTTTTGCTTCCTCTGGCTTGGTCTCTTCTTCGCCGGTTTTTCTCTTCTTTTTAACTGCAACAGCACCAGATTCACACAATTCCTCACACAAAGCCCTTTGTCCATGTGAAGTTGCAGCTACCATGTCAGGCAAAGCACCTGCTTTGAACATGCCCTCCGCTTCGTCAGTCAAACTTCTCACCATGTCATTGTCAAGATTGGCTTGGGTTTGCATTTTGGTAGAATCTTCTACTACTTGTCTTCGATTGAGTTCACGAGCCTTTTTCATGTAGTAGTAGCGTTCCAACTTGTCATCTGGGAAGTCCTCATCATTGTAGTACAATCCCTTGTCAAACCGTTTCTCCATTAGGAGTTTGGCCTTGTCCTCCCCATACTCAGCAACAAGGGCCTTACCCTTGACACCATGCCATCCACTCAGAGCTTCGGATGAATTTTTGTGAGTTCTCTCCACTATCAACTTGGCCTTGTCCCAGTCCCTGTTTCCATCTAACCAGGCTCCGAACAAACAATTTTTACCTTTGATCAGGTAGGACGATAGCTCGACTGGAAACAACTTCTTGTTCTGGGTGGCACGAATGAAGCAATCCCACTCGTTCTTGTGGGTGACACCTCATTTGGTTGCTGACACAAACTAATGCGAAAAGGCTTTGGATTAATTCAGCTTTTGAAGGGGATGTTAGTTTCTATAGAAGTATGATTTCAACTTGTAGATGTTGTTGATGAACAGTATCTCAGTTGTGATTAGCAACGGTCGGCGTTATACTAATCTCGTTTCATCTTTGTAGAAGAACATTTTGAAGTATCACAAAATCAGATCAGGAAGGGTTCCTACTCAACAACAGTTTAGGAAAGAAAGTCAAAGACTTCACGAATATTAACTTAGGAACTGTTTCGCACTTGCTCAGTTGCCTGAGCCGTAGTGTTGGCCACTTTTGCAAGATCACCGGAAACAGTAGCAGGAGTAGGTTCATCTTCAGATCGTTCATCTTCTTCCTGCTCATCAGACCCTTCATCATTTGAATCATCTTCATCATCATCACCACCTTCCCCTTCAGTATCACCGCTAGACTCATCCTCCATCTCAGACCCACCCTCTTCATCCTCAACCTCATCGCTGCTATCATCTGAAGCAGCTTCTTCCGGGATAGGCGTTTTTGGGGTAGACTTCAGCAAAGCTTTGAGATCCGCATCTAGGTCCTCACCGGCCCCCCCGGTTTTGGAACCTTTGAGAAATTGCAACTTGTGCGCTAGGTCCTTTTGCAGACATTTCTGACTAGCACCAACCGCTTCCTTTGCAAACTCCTTGGATAGATCTCTGGCTACTGAATCAGATCTCTTCCTNTATCTTTTATTTGAGCCAGCTTTAGAGATATTACGATATAGGTAAAACTTATACTACCCCTGGTTACTTTAGAACCACAAGTTCCCAACTAAAAACTAAAAGCCTTTGTGAGATCCCTGAGCTTCAGAGCGTTCGCAAAAAGGCCACAGAAACAAGTGCAAAAAATGGTTTTTAGGTTTAAGATGGTCTAAGGGGTTCTGAAGCTCAGGCGCCTCGAATCGACATGATTATTCACCCTTGCAATCTAGGCAACCTTTTAGGATAATGCTGTGAGCTCTTCAAATCACACCCACCCTTGAAGCGCGACTCTCCAGCACCATTGGTATACCGGATAGACATTTGGGGCCGGTTTCCTGATGCCACCTGTGTGGGTGGCTGGCGCAGTTGCAAAAGCTCTTGTATTTCATCATGGCCTTAGGAGAGAAGGAAAACCCTTCTTGGATATGGGTAGGATCTGTAGCTTTAAATGGAACAATGTATTGGGCAGGGTTGTCTAAAGACAATGAGAAATACTTTAAACACAAGGTGAACAGGTGGAAGAAATAGAAACGGTTCCAACTGCATTCGAAGTGACTACTGTATAAAAGCGTTGGTTTGGTGGTTTCCCCGCCAAAGTCATGCATTCGTATGGACAGCTTTGCCAAACGTATTAATGCAAGAGTTTTTTGAAAAGATGGGTGATGTTCCATCACTGAAGTCAATGGCTGTTCAAGAATGCTCCAGCATTTCTTTGCTGCCCCAACCAACAAAAGGATCATCACTCGTGAAACCATTATGTTGGCTTCCTGTGTCTTTTTGCTGTCCTTTCGCCCCAACGGGTTCGCCGGCGAACGGTGTGTGCTGCCTCTGCTCCTAAGAGTGAGCAGCGTAGGATGTTGAAAGTGTTTCTATTCCAGTAAGTGGGTTTGAAGGTAAGTTGTTGATGGATAAAACACTTAACCACCCAAACTCTTAACACTTGAACTTGAATCCGAAATCATTTACTTTTTTTAATGCACAGGCTAGAATCATCAGGATCCATGTGCTACACACGGGAGCATGTAACGCCCCAGCTCCGGAGCGTAGCCGAAGCATTTGGTATAGAGCGTTTGCAAAGCCCTGCGGGCTGAGGATATCTTGCGAGTCTGGGCAGAGATTGATCTCAAACGGTATGGCCTGGCGGCCTGCCTGCAAAGGATCGGTGGCTAAGGGGTTATGTAGGACCGGTTGCAAATTCATGTTCAGTGGAAAGAATTTTTTCACCATTCAAGATGCTGAAGTGATACAATATTTGTATGTTTAAAGATTCAGTTTGTATAGATAAACACTTTTCTTGTTGAAACAACCCAACCTGTATTTCGGCTTTTGTTACACTCATCTGGCCGGCAAACGTTTCGAAGTGATCAATGGGGGCCCAGTCTAGGCCATCACATGCGAAAATGAGAGAGCACAGCATCGCAATTACCTAAGTTTGTCAAGTAAGAATTGATCGGGATGAGTTTGATCATCATCAAAGAAAACATACCCCAAATTCTAATGTTATCTTAAGTGGGCCCTGAAGCAAAATATGCATTTTACTCAAACAAGACAGAGGCACCAGTGGTGAATTGATTTCTCTTAGTCCGTTGCGGACCCACATCCGCTGTTTGTTTCTCATGCTGCTGGCTGACTCATTCTTCTTTTTGGTTGGCTTTTGAAAAGGCATGGAGGAACCGTTCTTGATCTTCTTGCCATTCTTGCCCATGGCTCTTAAAATTCGGGTTGGGAACTAACAGCAAGCCCTAAATTTGAGCACAAATTTCTTGGATTTTTTGATGGGAAACCAATGCTATACTATACAGCTCATTGAGCACCATGCTCACAGCCAGACTCCCTGCGCAATCCTAAACAGTCCTGCACTTCCATGGTTGGAGACAAAGTCCTGCAAGCAAGATGTTTCGGGAATGGTTTTGGTTTGTGAAGGGAAACTCCTTGAATGCATGATTGATCAATTGCCATCATTTTTTGGAATTAACCTATCCACAAAACACATTCCCACTTTTCAGGCAAGACTGCCCCCAAAAAGTCCTGAGGCTGCTCGAGGGATCTTTGCCATTGTTGGACCTGCGCATGGCCGCACGAGAGGCTATCATGGTCCAAATGATTTATAGTTCGGAGGGAGATGAAGATACAAGGCAAAACTGGGTGGAAAATTGTAGAAGTCCTGCTGAAGATGACCCTTATTTAAAGGGAAGACCACATGGCAAGTACTGCAGGTTTAGTTTGTCAGTTTTCTATCTCTTGTGTTCAAGCTGCGGCACCGTGATCATCCAATCACCGGTGTTGAGTCCCAAGACCTACGTATATTTACCTGCTGAATGGCGCAAACAAAAGAAGTCTAAACTTTGTCATGTTTTTTTGGGGTTAGCAATTCCTAAACATCAAGGCCTGCCAAACCTTGCAACAGTGGGTACATAATCAATTCTATTTTTAGATCCCTTATTATATAACTATTCACTGCTACAGTGTTTAGGCAGGACTGGATATATACAAGACAGAGAAAAAACTTTGTCAGGTTTTTTGGGGTACGCCACTTCAGCTGGTAAGATGCAATATGCCGTACATGATGTGGCAATAGACTAAGCCAAACTACATGCAGGTACCCCCATAGATAAATGACTCCTCAGAGTCCTAGAAATTTGCTCGGATCTTGGCCAAACGCCAAGCAGCGACAGGCCCACCATTCGTGGACCAAGTCACTTGGCCACAGCACACCAAACTGGCATCAGGAGGTGGTGGGTTCTGCCCAATGCGCTTCACCATGTATGCTTTCTTAGAAAGCAAGACTTCCACTGCCTTATCATGTTGAAACGAGGCGCAGAAACACAATGAAGAGTACTGCAAATAATTTTCCACTATAGATATGAGTTTGTGATAAAATTGAACCATGAAAACGTTGATGGTTTGAACATCTCCTTTCATCAAACAATTGGACTTATGGGGGACTGTGGTGGATCCAGATTTGGATATTAGCTTGGGGTCCCTGAAAAGAAAAATCCTGTTGAACTACTCCTAGGTACAGCCCCTGTGATAGAAGTAGATGTGTAACCATGTTGTCCTTTGTGGTCACGTGCGAAAGCTGGCCAAGCTTCTACTGGGACCTCCAAAGCCCTCAAGTCATGACCCTTCCACACATGTGGCAAAGAGTCCACCTCCGCCTCAGACGACTTAGGCTTCTTGTTCTTCTTCTTCTTCTTAGACTTCTTGGAGCTGCTCTTCTTGACCTTTTTCTTCTCAGATGCCTGCATCGCCAAAGTTGCGATGTTTGCTGGGGAGAATGGACTGTGCTTGACATGAAATGCTATATACAAATAGAAGGGTCATTTTTTGAAAAGAGCAGGCATTGGCTATGTGATAATCATATCCGACCAAATGTGAAACAAAACTTAGAGGCACAAAGGTCAGATAGTAGTTAAGGCATCGGAGTTTCAAACAATGACAACCAAATGGGAAACAATTTTTTGGACAGGCTGTCCTTAGACTGCATTCCGGGGACTTCAACTTCATCCTCCAATTCAGCTTTGACATCTTCGAAACCAATCGGTTCCACAGCCCCCATACCACCAATTTCGGGCACTTCAAGATTTTCATTCTCCTGCCAAAGCGAGGATCAGGGTTGCACAGAATGGGAATAGGGAGGACATGAGATTGATGGTAGAGGGCTGCATGTTGAAAAGTCAGTAATATAAAACGGTTGTGTTTAAAAATGTTTCTCACAATATAAGATATATATATATATATACTTCTAAACTCTAAGATCTAAACTTTGACAAGAAGAACGGTATTCTGTCCTCTTTCACATGTGATGAAGACCTGCATGGGGCAGCAACTGGTCGAACTTGAGATGCCTGCCAAAGATTGCAGGGCATTTGAGAAGGGGACGAAAAAATGGAAAAAGGGCAATGGGCTATATGTGAGTTTCTTTTTGCTTTCAACCACATCTAGTGTTCCTTAACAAGTATAGATACATGTGTTATATAGACAGGCCTCCCCATCCTTGCTGGAACTGCTGGAATCAAAGCGAAAGCCATACCAGTCAGCAACAGTGCAAAGGGCTGCAACGCTGTCAGCACCATACCCATGCTCAGTATACATTTCAATGCAGTGCTGCATGTACTTCCCAAAGAGGTGATGCCTAAGTAAAACGCTCTTGATCAGTTCAACATGTGTAAAACCAGTCTGGATGTATATTGCCAGAAGTTTGGGGATTATATCATCATGGCTAACGAACTGAATCCATAGGGTTTGAAGCGTCTATTAAAAACAAGACCGCTATGCTGCGTGCCACCCTCTGTGCGTCTTAAATTGCTGCGAATTGATGTACATATCCGTTTCCCAACCCAGACTTTTGTATGTCTAAAAAACCTCCAAACAAACCATAGAATCAACCAACCAAACATTTGCAAACAACAGCTGGGATACTGTAAGTCATCGGAAGAAAATGTATCTTGAAAGGCACCACCGGAAGGCTCCCCATCCACCCACCATTGGTACAAGGTCTCAACAGGGATCACCACGCGTCGAAGGCGATCCATGCGATTAACCTCGTTGTAGGCCTCACCCCACCAAGCATCTTTGCGCTGGCTGCATCCTTGGGGGGTAGATGACTCATCAGAATCAGTGTCTCCTACTTCTTCATCACCTCGCCCTGGTAACTCAAGAGTAGTCCCCGACATATCATCATCATCATCATCATCATCATCATCATCATCATCATCATCTCGCTCAGCCTCTAAGGGCATGGGGGAAGGTTCAGGTGAATCTCCAACCGATGCACCAGCATGTGAATGAGCAGACTCATGAGGTGAATCATCAGGTAGTTCAGCTTGTTCAGCCTCAGAAAATCTACAAATCTAATCAAACCAAAAAACAACTTGACAACTTTGTTGCAATTTTTCCCCTTCCACATGAACCACACTTAGGGATACCAAATGGGTTTAACAACGGCAGGTCTCCCAAAGGTATACCAAAAACATGAAAATGTTGGTTTGCAAATGCCGAAAAACAATCTTCCTGGGAGATGGCCGCAACAAAGCTTTAAGTTCTGTGACTTTGGGGTGATGGGCATTCTCCGAACTACGCCACAGTGTTCTGATGCCACCCGTTAAACGTTTCAGTTTCACAGCCTCATCAGCGGCAAGATCCATCTTGGAAAGTTTGTTCTCAGGATCCTTCAGCAAATTTGCCTTCAGCAACATGTCCGCATACAGCCATACATCCGTAAGAAAGTATCCAGATGGTACCTTTAGGGCTTCAGGGTGATGGTACAGGAAAATAGTTTGTTCTTCAGGTCCCAAATCATTTTACTTTTTTCCCCAGAAGTGCCAGGATCCTTTAACACGAAAACAGTTAACCTATAAAGAGACCAGGCTACGCGATCTGGGCTGTGAAGCAACACAGGTCGGAGGAAAATGTAGTTGTCAGCGCAATCGCTTGCCGTCACCCGGGTCAGAATTGATTCCAACTTCACAATCTTCCCCCCCTTCCATTGGGCCTTTTCTACCTTAATCAACATTGCGCAAAAACATACATTCATAGCATGAAACGCTTTTGGGGGGCTTGGCAAGACAGTTCAAGAGAGATTGAAAAAAACATGTGAATAGATGAAGACCCCGTAAAAAAAACATACAATACCGAGGAACCATTTCAATCACTGTAGCAGGGAGGTGGCTGATGACTTCCCTTGCGACGCGCGCAACATCAAACTCGTTCCATTGAATCCGACCAGCTCCTGAGGTTTTGCACCAAACCCTTCACCCACATTGAAACAAGTGACATAAACACAACTATACCAAACCCATAAAACAAACCCTCCAAATCAAAATGCAAACTTCTTTCGCCAATCAAAAAGTAAGGAACGCACTGATCGCCATGATTGTTTTTTGAGCCCTTCGGGGTGGAGAGGTTCGATGATACCTTCCACATGCGCACCCCCATCTTCATAAGGGACCAGCATCGCGAGACGAAATGAGGTGCTGTTTCAAGCGACCACCACAAAAACGCAAAAGCGCAAAAGCCCTTTTATTGAACCATGAGCGGCGAAAAAAAAGCGTTGCGAAAAAAACCACCCTTTGCAAAAAACATCCAAAACCACCAAAACATCCAAAACCCACACTTGGAAGAGCAAGGAGGGGGGGCCTGCCTTCTTATTGTGCAACATGGGCCCACATGTTCCGCCAAAGTTCTCATGGGACAGAGTTGGAAGTTCACACTTTGTTTTTTGAGTACAGCATTTAGTTGTTGTCCAATGTCTTTTCTTTTTATGGGTTAAAAGTTAAAGGAATATTGGTTTTGCACTTGTGCCCTGTACATTGATAATACCATCAACTGCCTATTCACCCCGCCAAAATGGCTGCATACCCCGGAAGCAGCGAAGGGATGGCAAACATGAACGCAAATGAAACTCTCTTCAGTCCTGGGATGACTAAAAAAAAGGTAAAAGATATATATATATATATGATATATATATATATGTATATGCATAATTCTGAAAATACAAACTTTGGCTTTAAAAGCAGAAAGTTTGCAGTTTCATTTTTTCTTCGCAAGAGACAGAACAAGTTTTGCATCTATATCGAAGCAAACTTGCATGTTCATGTTGTTCTGAGAGCGGCAAAAAGAACAAGCTTCGCATGTTTAATAACAAGAAGGCTTGCATTTTCATGTTTTTTGCATGAGCAACAGAGCCATGCTTATGCAAAAATATAGTCAAAGTCCTTAAGCTCCAAACAACATTCTTTTGGCCAAAGCACAACAAGCGATGTAAGCAGGATAAAGCATGCGCAATGCACACCATTGGAGCCTCATGGTGNTTCTAGTGCATGGTCAACCCACCGTATGAGAATTCATGAGCGGAATTCAAAGGGTCTAGTTTCTGGAGAGAAGTTAGTTTCCGGGGATGGCATAGGGAATGTAGGAATGAGTTCTTCTTCCAAGGTGCCAACCTGCTGGTCAGGTTTTTGCGGTTTGAAGGTCCGGAAGGCTTTTGCGAAGGTTCTGGCGATTTGGTTTCTCAGTTTCGTGGCAGGCTTACAGTTTTCAAGACTAAGTTTGGTACGTTTTTGAACGACTGTGACACTTGTTCCAAGTTCTCTCAGTTTGTCAGATATAGTAGTGTTGTGATGCCGTTGTTGTCTCAAATGTCGATGGATGATTCGTCTTGGTGGTTGCTTGATAGTGGTGCTTCTGCGACTGTGCTTGCCGAAAGGTTTGCCACTAGCTATGGGGTGCCCAGGAATTCAGGCGGACACCAAGGTGATCAGTTCAAGGCAGCTAATGGTACTGCAGTCAAGATGTCAGGCAAAGCTGAGGTTGGGGTGAGAGTGATGAATGGGGGACTAAAAGGTCGCACAGAAATGCACAGCTGAAGGCTATGGTTGGTGACATCCAACATAATATCATCTCTACTACGTCCTTGTGCAAAGCTGGTTGGGAATTTTGGCAAGGTGACTCATGGTTTGAACTTCGAAACAAGGCAACGGGTGAGGTCGCTTCAGAGGTAGGATACTTTGCTGGTTGCCCTTGGATTCGTCTTCAGTCATGTGGTCCGGAAGGTGCTAAAGGTCACAAGGTTGTTTCGTTTGTTGGAGGTGAATCGGAAGGATCTCAATCTTTGGCTCCTTTGACGAAGGCTGCTGAATCTTCTCTCCAGCAACATCGGTTGCACGGTCCTTTAGCTCCTCTCACGAGGGCCGCTGAGGCTGCTCTTCGTCAACACCGGCTTCAAGGCCATGTTCCGTACGATCCTCGATGTTTGGAGTGCTCTAGGGGTCGAACCACCTTCCAGCACCGACGTAGAAAAGAGAATTTGTTGGAAAGTGAATTGCAGGCTGACTTTGCCTTTATCAGTAGTCGTGGCGAACTCACTGATGATGAGGTAGACCATTGCTACAAGGTGCTCGTGTTGTCTGAACTTTCCTCCAATTGCGTTGGGTATCTGCTGGTCACGTCTGATTTGGTTGCTGTTCGCTCGAATTTGGTGAAGTGGCTTGATCATATGGGTTTGTCCTCTGAACGTGCTTCGATTGTACTTCACACTGACTCAGAAAGAGCTGTGAGTGAATTGGTGACTAAGGCTTCGGACAGGTTTGTTTTCATAGTGAGGCGTGCTGCACCGCAGCAACACAAGTCGGTAGGTCATGCTGAACGTGCTGTACGTCGTCTGAAGGAAAGCTTAGCAGTGGTTCGTTCTGACCTTAACCGTGCTGCTGTGGACATTGCTTTTTCCAATGATAGCTTAGGTGAAGTTTTGACGTATTTGGGTTTGTCACACAACCATTATGGTAAGGCTCCAGGTTGTGACCTTAGTCCTTTAGAGTTTGTGGCAGGTAGGAATTTGAGCAAGCCCGTCACGGCTATGTATGGCATGAATGTCTTGGCTGAGATTCCCCAAAGTTTACGTCAAGGTTCTCCTAACGAGGCAAGAAATGTTGAGGCGATGTTTTTGCATCATGGACTTGGTACAGGACCTGTTGTGCAAGCTATGATCCGTCATGATGGTGAAATGAAGCTTAGGAAGTTTGTTGCAAGGAACCTTAAACCGATCTTTCCTTTTTCTTGGAACGTTGCTAAGTCTGGAGGGTTGCTTGTGCATGTTGTTGGTGTCGTTGGTGATGTTCCTGCTTTGCCTGATGCTCAGATGGTTTCTGATGAGGTTTCTGGACGTGAGATGGTTTCAGGTGAAGGTGAGGCTCCTGGTACTGGTTCTGGACAAGGTTCTCCCGATCAAGGTTTTGTGGAGTATCCTGACGGTGCTCCTGCTGACGTTGTTCGTGACATGAAGGGTCCAGAAACACATGACTTTGAGTTTAAAAGGGGGTCCACGAAAAGGAATCAGACCGATGTTCCAACAGTGTCCAATCGCCCTATGACTATGCGTAGACAAGGTCCCATTAGTGCACCGACTCCGGTCGGCTCGCCGGGGAATGTTTCTGAGGAGTTTGGTAAGACAGAAGGTTGCCCTGCATGTCAATCAGGTATGAATGCACCAGGAATTCGACATTCTCTAAAGTGTCGTCGCAGGTGGATTGAATTTCAAGGTCGCTTGTTGGAAGTCGTACGGCTCTTGATGCGGCAGTGTCGGATGAGGAGCGTCTGGAACGCGAAAGGTCGGGTGCTGCTGTTGAGGTTGAGGCCTCTGACACCCTCCCTGAGAGGGCTGCGTCTCCTGAGGTTGTTGTTCCGCCTGTTGAGGATATGGAAGTTGAACAAGGTGAGGCTTCAACCACTGACATGATTCCTGAGTCACAAGTTGCATATGAACAGAGATTCAAACGTCCACCTGATGTTCCGACCGAACAACTTGAAAGAGAGATGAACGAAGAAGTTGAAGGAAGAGTGGATTCGCTTGAAACTGGTTTGTATTGGTCTGACTCCGGTCAGCCCGTTTTGAGCTCAATTGTTTGGAGCCTAGATGGTCCTGTTGTAGGTGTACCTGCTACTAGCCCAGACATGTTTGATGGATCCATTACTTCCATTCAATTTAATGGTCAGACAGGTCATCAGAGTGAGGCAATGCAACTTGGAGGTTCCACCATTCGGCTGTGGAGGCCTGACGAGGTCATAGACGATAGCACACTTGCTTCTCTGGATGCACAATTAGGTTACGAAGGAATGATGGAGGAAATTCGTAATTTGAATGATTGTGGAAC
>DF244673.1:0-26065 GCA_000507305.1 Breviolum minutum Mf 1.05b.01 | reverse complement strand
GAAGGAATGTTTACATATTTTTTCACCTGTACTTGGGCCTAGCACAGCTTAGACACATGTCCCCGGACCACTACTGCTGCCCCGAGGGGGGGTTCTCTTCACCTTCTACAGCATACAGCATATCTTTTTATGTGTTTGGACAATTTTCTTTTCATACATGCCATGCGAAGCTACAAATGGGGTCGGGTAGGCTTGACAGGAGCTGCAACAACAACGCTTATTGAGTTTGCAAATGGTTCCAGAACAATTTTGTTGAACAAAGACAACATGTCAGTGCACTGCATAGCAGCATTTGGCTTGCAAATCCCAGCTTGCACCCCGCAACCCCTAAAGCTCTTTGAGGGCTTTCTCATCCGATAGAAGAGCTGCTAAGTCAGCTTGGATTTTTTCTAGACTTGCAAGGAAAAGTGGTGGCGAAGTTGAACCGGTCTTCGATTTCTAGAAAGCTTCCAGCCTTCGACCACACAAGCAGGAACCCCATTAGGCAACTGCTTGTTGGGAAAGATCCCAAGCAAAACCATCCTTCCCGCCTTGTTTGAAGCCAGTTGTGTAAATTCATGAGTGTCTAATAAAAGCATGCGAAGTGTTTGGAAGGATCAGGATGCAGGATGTTGCCAGGTTTTATCTCATCCATATTTGTATGCGGGGCACCGTTTCCCTTCACTACATCCCCAATTGAAGGTTTTTTTTGCAAAGCTCGGCACGTGGATCACGTGGATATAGGAAATGCATGGAATTCATATTCGTCATTCTCCAGTGGTATTTTTCATCAACCTCACAATGCTTCCGCATGCTCCGTGCAAATCCAGTCCATGTTTGATTTCACTTCTGATCTTTTTAATTGTGCAGTTTGTCAATAATTCATCATCACCTCCCCTGACCCGCACATGATCTTGAAAGGAAACATTGTCAGGTATCGTCAACCCTGGTTTGTTTTTCGTGTTCCTTTCGAAAGCTACAATTCTACAAATGGTGGGCAAACGAAGGCACCTGTAGTAATTTTCACCCTGTATGTCAGGATTGTGTGGTACAAGTATGCGTGACTTGGCTCTAGCATGGTGGCCAAGCCAAGGTCCGGGCTGTCTGCTCGAGATGGTGCTACAGTCCGTGGCAAGGAGGGCAAGGCTCACAAGGCGAGACTATTTTGGGAACAAATGTAAATTGATGAAAATGCCCTATTCATGGAGGCTCACCATTGGTATGAAACAATTTTCTACGTATATATATATATATACAGTATATTTGCATTGTGGTGCCTGGGACCACTCATCTCATGTCATTGAAATCCATGGGATTTCTATGAATCATTATTCTTTAGAGTGAATCTGTAGATTATGCGGAGTCATCTTGAGATATCCGAGATATCCTTACATCCTCTGAGAGCCATTTCCAAAACGGCAGGGCCATCGGTCATGGGTGATGATTTTTTGGAAGATACTGTTGCATGAAAAGCCAACCGATGGAAACTGGTATTGTGTGGATGTGTGATTCGCTCACATCTCATCCATCATGAATATTGTTGAAATGGATTCAACCAACCAACAACAGTCCAACTTCCAACTGCGACGGTTATTGAACCGCTGGCGCAGCAGCCGGCAATGTCATAAATGCGATAAGCATTTACCCTTTGTTGTTGTTGTTGTTGTTGCTGCTGCTGCTGCTGTTGTTCTGCTGCTTCTTCTTCTTCTTCTTCTTCTTCTTCTTCTTCTTCTTCTTCTTCTTCTTCTTCTTCTTCTTCTTCTTCTTCTTCTTCTTCTTCTTCTTCTTCTTCTTCTTCGTTCNTTCTTCTTCTTCTTCTTCTTCGTCTTCGTCTTCGTCTTCTGCTTGAGCGCGTGCGCGGGCTACAAGCTTCGCCAAACGCATTGGTTTTAGGCGCCCTGTGAGTGCTTCCGCTGCAATTGGGTCTGTATCCATTTGGTTGCTTGGTGGTCCCCCTCTGCCCACCCAATGTCTGCCATTCTGCCTAGAACTTCTCACAGAGGGTGTCCTTCGCAGCATCTGCCACGTGTGTCTTGTTTCTGTTCGGCTGTGTGCATGCCAAGGATCCATGCACTGTTGTGCTAGACCGCTCGTCTCCCAAGTTGGTTGCGCTGTTGCTTACCTGCGATTTGCGAAGACGGCAATCGCACATCTAGGGGATGGTTTGCTTCCAAATTTTGGGAGTTGTGCCCTTGCTACTGGAATTTGCCCAAAGCGTGTGAGTGCGTCTCGACAAGGTCAAGTTTGCACCTCCAGTATTATTCTGTATTCTGTGAATTTCAAGGCAAACCTGATAGGTAGGGTTCAAAAGAAGGTTGCAAGGGAGGGGTGGGATGTGGATTTGCTAGACTCCTAGGCCCTAGGCAATATGTTTCAGACAGAACATGAGCACTGAAAATGACATGAGAGCACATACCAAGCGAAGATGAATAGCCTGAGATAGATTTTTCATGTGCATTTTTCCCACCAAGAAGTACTGTCAATGGCGACCCACAAAAGCTTCACCCTTTGGATAGCCTTCATGACCTGATGGCCCTTCATATAGACCCCAGTGCTCCAGAATTCTGTCGAGCGTCCAAAACTGAGCAGAAGAAGCAAAATACTGAAGATGATGAGGCCCCAGTCACACAGGAGAGGTTGACTGCACCTTTCAATCTTGGGTTGGGTTGGTGAGTTTCAACGACTTATTGTAAATATCATGCATGTAATCATGTATATAGATATAATTAGATGTTATACATATATAGATACATGTATTTCATTTCAGGTACGTATATATATATATATATGCATGCACATATTATTGTTTTGTCGGTGTATTTACATATTTCATATTGCACATTTGGCCTCCTTATCCAACCAGTGCCACACAGTATTGTAAAGTTGTGACAATGATTCTTTAAACATTCTGCCATGAATTGGTTGATGTTGCGAGCGGTCGATTTTACAGTTCGGAATTTGGCAGGAGGAGCAAAATGCCGCAGATAAAGAGAGTCCCATCGCAGAGGACGGATGATCTTGGATGACTGATATAGCTATTATTCCCCTCAATTTCAATGTTTTTGGAACCTGTCGTAGTGTTTCTAGTTTTTCTGTCCGTTTTTCCAGCCGCTCTCTTTGACGAGCGAAAAATGGTAGTACTCCTATTCGAAGCCGCTTTCAGGTTTAGCAATGTGCCATGCCCACTCTGGCGTATGTGGTAATAGTAATTCCCCATCTCCGCACCCATACCACACAGCTTTGTGAACTGGATTCTGGCCTTCGCTGCACTTGACTGCAATTGATAATTAGCTCATTGCGCCATTGTTGATTTTTACGCTCGAGTTTGGCAGAAGGAGCAACATGCTGGAGACGATGAGGGTTCAGCCTCGAAGGACTGGGAGAACACCTCCAGATAAAGTATGCCTAAAGTCTGCCTTCCTCTTGCATGCAGGAAGCAAATGGTGATGGCAAACACAGCCTGCAACCGATTTCGGAAAATTGAAGTAAGGCCACGCATTGACATAATGCATGTTTTCCTTGATGTACTCAGGTGAATACATTGTGGCAAAGGTCCAGAGTGTAGAGCCAATGAAGAAGAAGAAAGGGTCATCATCTTAGTTTCGTTCAAATCATGAAGGGACAATACATGTAGACCATCCATCATACATTCTGCAGTTCTGAATCTGTTCCCATGCTGTTCACACCACTATCCAAGCATTCAGCCCAAGAAACACAATTTCAGCATCACTTGCCAACGAATAGTTTGCCTAGTCGACTCCTTTAGTATCCTTCAGTGCTTCGACCGTCAAAACCGTATTGTCCTGCTGTTTTCCTGCGTGCATATCTCGGATACTCGTCGGTGTATGAATCTTTGAAGGATTGGCAAGCAATGAGACCAAGTGTTCTTTTCACACAGAAGAAGAGGCGTCAGGCAATGGTTTTGAAATTTGAATCTTTTGAGAACTAGAACCCTGAACAACCCTCCTTTGCCACATGCTGTATGCGCAATGGAAGAATGCAAGACTGTGTGTGGAAGAATGCAAGACTCTGTGTTGTGTGTGTGTGTGTGTCACAGTCTGTTTCTCAGACACATAGTCCGCAGACTATGCTACAGTAACTAGAGATCCGTTGCAAAACGACGGTTGCAGTTTTCCAACAACGTTCCAATTTTTAGCATTTCTATATAGCACGGGGCAGCAGGGAGCCCACAGTTCGGCTGCCTACTAAGACAGCTGTGGTTACTCCGTGAAGCAGATCCAGATGCCAATCTGGTTATGATTTGTTCAAACCATTGTTCATCCCTTTCTTTGACGGTTGTTGGTGCCTAACTAGACTAGAGAGTGGTCGCACACTCTTCACGTCACAACGTGACGTAAAACAGATCCCGCTCTCAGAGCTATTTGGCAACAAGTGTGCATGCATGCATGCATGCATGCATGCATGCATGCATGCATGCATGTATGTATGTATGTAGGTATGTAGGTATGTAGGTATGTAGGTATGTAGGTATGTAGGTATGTAGGTATGTAGGTATGTAGGTATGTAGCATGCATGCATGCATGCATAGATGTATGGATGTATGTAGGTATGTAGGTATGTAGGTATGTATGTATGTAGGTATGTAGGTATGTAGGTATGTAGGTATGTAGGTATGTAGGTATGTAGGTATGTAGGTATGTAGGTATGTAGGTATGTAGGTATGTAGGTATGTAGGTATGTAGGTATGTAGGTATGTAGGTATGTAGGTATGAAGGTATGAAGGTATGAAGGTATGTAGGTATGTAGGTATGTAGGTATNTGTATGTATGTATGTATGTATGTATGTATGTATGTATGTATGTATGTATGTATGTATGTATGTATGTATGTATGTATGTATGTATGTATGTATGTATGTATGTATGTATGTATGTATGTATGTAGGTATGTAGGTATGTAGGTATGTAGGTATGTAGGTATGTATGTATGTATGTATGTATGTATGTATGTATGTATGTATATGTAGGTAATTAGGTAGGTAAGTAGGTAGGTAAGTAGGTAGGTAAGTAGGTAGGTAAGTAGGTAGGTAAGTAGGTAGGTATGTATGTATGTATGTATGTGGATGTGGATGTGGGTGTGGATTTGGATGTGGATGTGGATGTGGATGTGGATGTGTTTGTTTGCTTGTTTGTTTGATCGTTCATTTGTTTGTTTGTTTGTTTGTATCTATTTACACGTATGTCATATCCTTTTTTTGTTGTTAGTCTATGCAACTATCCATCTATATATTTATTTGTAGGTGTGGGGGTATGTACGTATGGTATGGGACGGTATGGTATCGTATGTAACATGTTATACTATGGGATGGCATGTGATCTCATCTCATGTCATTTCGTCATACCACATGTCATGTGTGTTTGGATGAATGCATAGGAGTGTGCAAATGATAGGCATACGCACATAGAATCACCTGTATGCAAACATTTGTAGATGCATGAAAATGCAACTATGTGCAATAGATGTATGTAGATACAATGAGAGGTCTGGGGCAACACCGATGTTTCGCCCGAAATTTTATTTGTGTAAGTTGATGCATTTACTTACATTGTGTACATGCATGTTTGTACATTCATGTTTGTGGCCACAAGCGCTGGTTTGTAGTTCTGTAAATGTTTGTGTGTGTGCATGTACTGTGGTTGCGTTATCCAGTACCTCAACAAATTTGACGCATGGATGGACAGAGGATGCACGTTCCCACATGCATAGTTGGCGGTGGCTGATTCAAGAAGGAAAAACAGTGTCGACATTTTACAAGAATGCTCGATCAGCCAGCTCCAGAGAGATACTGGGGCTGAAGCCAAATCCGACCGTATACACACTTTTATACACTTGTATAATTTTGTTTGTCAATGTATCTACAGCATTTGTGTGTTTACAATACATGTATAATAAACAGTATATACAGAATATGTTGTAGTATATGTGCAACCGGATAGCTACGTAACAAGAACCAAAACAAAAAAAACAAACTGTCAAGAGATGTGAAGAGCATTCTTCTATGCAAGAGCCCCGGTGGATAAGGATGTTCTTGGTGGAGTTGGAGACTGGAGGTGAACCCGCAACTGTCGTCGGATCCCTCAGAACATGGACAGCAAAAGGTTTCATTTGAATACTTGCCAAGCAGATCCAAGCAGTTGATGCAGTGAAGAGATCCGGTTTGTGCTGCTTGCCCTCAGGTCACATCCTACGACAATTTGGAACCTGGACAGTGAGAAGCCTAGCCTTGGGCACTGAAGCAGTCTTTAGAATGCAATGCAGTACATGTGTGGTTTTGTGATGCTAGGCCAACTTTCATGCGTGCATCTCTGAAGATGCCTTTAGCCTTTAATTGATACAGTAGCAAAATTGTTTGGACCGAACTGAAGTAAAGTTGCTACTAGTTACTAGAAGGTGTGGTTTGGTTTTAGGAAATCGTCCAAAACACAGATGCACGGAAATCAGTGAGCGTTTGGGGATGGGATGTTTCTGACTCACTCCCCGAAAATCCAAGTAAAAGTGAACATTATTTGATGCAATGTACAGATATATGTATATAATATACATATATACATATATTTGTCGGCATAGCCAGAAACATGAACCAGTGACAGGCTGTAGAGTGGAATTCTGTCCATGTGTTGGGAACCCTCATGTGTTGAAGGTGCTGATGTTTTAGATTGGAACCCATTTCCTTCCTTGCTTTTTAAATGGTTGAAATAGGCAACTTTTGTGATGGCTAACTTCAACTCTCCTGTGCATTGTGATAGGTCCAGGGATCATGAAGTGCTTGATATTGGTTTCATTGACGTACTTCTGGGCCGTCCATCTGAGCAAGGTCAGTTGTTCTTGCTCCAGAAGGCTCTGACGTTATGGGCAAGGAAGTCAAGCGGCAGAAGGTTGGGATGCTGCTGGAGGGAGTTGACCGTGAAAGAGAAATGATCCAAAAGCAACAGAGGTTGTAGAATCAAGAGGGATTGTTTGCACCAAAAGAGAAGTCAACAGCAAATTCTGAAACAATATTTCGAGATGTTTGAGGTTGCCAGATTCCAAGGATATAGGACAGTGCTAGGCTAGTGTTATCAGCACAGGAGAGATGTGGAAAAGACGGTGTTCGTACTATCCTCCGTGTTGGTCAATGGACATTCGCATCAAGAATCTGGAAATCAAAGTGGTGCTAAGAGGTAAATAGTTTCTGTGAGCTGGTTGCTGCCACACTTTGTTTGTTTTAGTGCACAATGTGTTACAATTGTGTTACATACATTTGCCGAATTGGGCCATCAACACTTGGAATATCAAGCATTCTGACTTGCCGAAAGGTTTGTTTTACAATGTTTTATATGTCTCCTTCAGCAAGAATGTTAAGTAAAAGGTTTGGTGTGCTAAAGAGGAAAGATAGGTGTGATTGAGAATTGAAGCTTACGGGCTTACGGTTTTGATACACCTTGAATGCACGGCTGTGATCCGTCGCGATGCCTTGCAGGTTGCAGGTGAATGGGCAGCAGGAGTGATTTGTGGACCAATGGAGATGGGCTGCCAGTCTGCAGCAAGGGATCAGTCTTGAGTTTTAGAGTCTTTGGGGCTTGAGATGGCTCTAGGAGGATGTGAAATGAGTGTGACCACGGACCATGTCCTGAAGGTTTGACTGGTGATGCTTCAAAAGCGCTTGTCCTGACGAAAGCATACAAGGCACGAGGGGGAAGCTACACTGACTGCACTACTACGCGAAGCCGGACTGGTTTCTTGAAAAACAGCCAGTGATGCCAGTGCCGAACAAGTTTTGTCCTAGATTTGCTATCACTCGGCTTGCATTCTTTACGTTGCATTAGCATTAGCTATTAAAGTGCCTTTTGCTTGGCTTCTTTGCGTTCTACTGTAGATATCAGATACCTTGTTGGGAAAGTGTTAAGCTTCTGACTTTGACATGTTTGATTTTCGGCACCAATTCGCAAGTTTGCCTTGTTACACGCCATGTTTGGCTATTCTGCTTTCATTTTTGTTGGCTCTGATGAACTATTTCAAGGTGTAGGCAGACCCAAAGTAGCATTAGGGAATGTTGGCGTCAAAATCGCAAAGTCTTTCGACCGTGATCCACCCATTGAATTGGATGAATAGCCTCATATAACTTGCTGATTTGGCTTCAACAATATATTTTCATATATTTAGATTATTTTTGGGGAGACCCAGAGATAGGGGCTCCCAGGTTTGGTTTGATTGGGACGGACATATGAATTAGCCGTTTTTTCTTCACCATTTTGGAAAAATCACCAAACACAGATGATGCTTCAGTCTGGCCCTCCCTTACAGCCTTGGTTCACCCCATTGCCCTCAAGTTAAGCTGATTCTGCAAAACCTTGTTCACGAAATTTCTGCAGTTGCCGATATGAATAGAATTTTGTTCCTTGGTTTTGATTTTGATGTGTTCTCTTTGTTCAAAGGCTCTAGCAAAACTCCTGCAATTGCCCGCAGGTGGGCAGCGCGGCTCCTGCAGATGGTGTGTAAGACTCTCAAGGCATGAAAAGAGTTGTTGGCCAGCTCAAGCACAATGATTCTTGAAGGGCGCTTGACAGAACTTTTGTCAAGTATATATATATATATAATTGCTGTGCTTGTTTTCTGTTCCAGCACGTCCCTGCAATGGCCAGTTATTTGGGAGGCATGCGCAGAGCGGAGACCTGTTCCTGTACAGTTGACGGGTCTGGCATGTTGGAATCTTAGATATGTGCATTCTTACAAATGTAGTGTAGATTCTCGACTTGGAAGTGCTGGGTTTAGGTCTTGCAAGAGCAATACAAATCCGATTTGTTGCTCCAAAAATTGATGATCTTAGAATATTTTTGATTACAATATATTGCGTATATATGTATATATCCAGATATAATATATATGTATCAATATGTATACGTGAGTATTGTTTGCTTATATTCATACTTATCTATTTACATATACATAATATTTTTTTGCACCTGGCAGCGGCTTTCGGCCATGAAGCATATGATCTTTGATATTGCGATAGACAAATATACAAAGTGCATAGATGGAGGGCAATTATCAAAGAATTGGCAAAAAATGCAAAAAAGTATCAAAAAATAGCCCGAAAGTGCAGTAGAGGATGCTCTAGAACTATCCATTTGCAGCTCGCATGCAGGTCCTGTTGAACCAAGAAAGGCCAAGCGATCATTCCCCTTTGACACCTCTGATTCCAAGCATTTCCCTAGTCGGTAAACTTGATGTGCTTTCAGCAAAAGATCAGGATCTCGATTCACATTCCCCTTACAAAGTAATTAAAAACGATCTCAAATAAGCTCAAGGCCTCTACGTCCTAAGTGCTTTCTCATCAGTCAAATCAAAGCTGTGCATCGACTCACCTAAATTATCCAACATAATTTGGATTTGGATGAACAATACTCTCACCGCTCTAGTGTGATACTGGTTCAAGACGTGGTGCCAACCTCATTGATTGCAGTGTTAAGGGACGTTGCTAAAAGCTCGAGTCACCCTGCATTGATTGCGAACCCTGCAGCAATGATTGCGAGCCCTGTGTGATTTGGTAAGATGTTTTTTTCTCGTTGGTGTTTCGGTGGTGGCATTTTTTACGGTATTTTGTGTGATATTTTTGTAAATCTGATAAATTGATTTTTAAAAGAAAAATCCTTATAAATTTAAATAAGAATATATACACCATTTACAATTATATACATATAATCAATATGCAACGATATATATTCAAAGGAATTCTTTATAAGATTATAGAGGCAATAATTTAATATTTTTATTTTATCTAGATAGGTATGGTATAGACAGATTCAAAAATAATATATAATAAATGAAATATATATATTTAATAATTTAGATAATAAAATATTTTTTTTAAATATAGATTTATTGATGAAATTATTAATATATTAATTATATTTATTAAAAATATAAAAAAATATTATATATATATAATATATGCATAATTTTAAATATTTGTTTCGGGAAAGGAAAAAAATATAGAAAAATGGATTAAAATTTGAGGAAAAAAAATATATATATATATTGAGAAATTGATTTAAAATATTTAAATTAAAAAAAATAAATAATAAAATTTAATAAATATNTATTTTTCATGTTGTGATGTCGTTTATTTATCGGAAATTTCTCAACTAAATATCCTTTGATAATTTCATTCAAAAATGAACATATAGATGCACATATACACTGATTGGTTGTTTATATATATATACATATATATACGTTCGGTTTGTCTGTTTGATTTGATGATGTTTTCATTTGATTGGGGTTATAGATTGATTTTATAAATCAATAATTTTTCACGATACATTCCAGCATGATAGTGTCTCGATCATGTAGGCAATGTAGGGCTTTGATCTGGAGGGGGAGGATCCTGTTGCAATGTCATGAGGTCAGTGCTCAGTTTTGGTGATGAATCAGGTGGTGGCATATTTGGCATGTCCAGGTTTAGCTGTGCTTGTTGTGGAGTGTCCGCCGCCTCTTTATGAGGCAGAAAGTTGTTGGTGTTCGAGTGTGTTGCGGATGTCTTTAACACTTCCAAGGCAGAACTGTCTTTGACCTCAGAAGCCTTCTTCGCGTCTGTTTCCGGGATAGTTGGTGAACTTCCCTCAATTGTTCCTGGTCCTGGTCCTGGCAGCCCTGCTTGATCCGATGCCGTCGCTGCTTGACGGGGCTTAACATCACATTCTGCAAGTGGTGCCATTCTTGTACTGGACTGCGAAGGTTGTGTCGATGCATAGGGCGGTGAAGTGGGCGGAACCCATGGAGCAGCTGCCGGATCGAGTGCACCAGGAGCTGGCGATGGTCCACCAAAATATGGTGGCTGGAGCTGTGCGGGAGCATCATAGCCAGGGCCAGGGTAGCTGGGCGCACGCTCATGATTCTCATAGTATGCTTGTGCTTGCTGCTGTGGCGGCGGGTTTGTAGCCAGGGCAGGAGGCTCTATTCCAGGCAATCTGCGGCTGCAGCATGCTGCAACGTAATCCTCGTATCCAGGGATGATTGGTGGTGCTGGCGTCTGTCCGGGCAGTCCATCAGTCCACTGGTAAGTCAAAGGGGCATCCATATATGGGGCTCCACCACTTCCAGATGCTGGGTGCAGGTGAGCGGGTGCAGCTGGATGCTGTGGGTGTGTTGCAGGGGGCATCTGTGCAGGGGCCCGCGCAGGGGGCATCTGAGAAGGCTGCATCTGTCCAGGCTGCCACCCAAGATCAGTCCTGCAGGTTGCAAACACATGATCAACGTGGGAAAGAAAAATTGACTTAGCAGCGGTTCTGCCACCCAAGGACCTAAGGGCCGAACAAAGTGCCCTCGGCAAAGAAATCGTCCATTTGGTCCCCGGCCTGCTTGTAACGGAAAGCGTCAGCTTGAGACTTCTTGTTTGAGTCCATCGAATGAGGCCACTTGAAGTTGTGCGGCAGCCAGCCTCTGGTTTCTTCTTTTTATTCTTTTTGTTCTTCCGCTTTCGCTTCTCGTGCTCGTAGTGGCAGAATTCACACTCATAGCCGTTCAAGCACCTCAGGAGAGTCACTAGTTGCAGCTGAGTATTGCAAAGTGGATGAGCACAGCAATGAGTTGGAAACAAAGACAGCAATTGAACCATGCCAAACGCAACGAGTAGCCGGTTTCGTGGATAAAAGCAGCATCTCTTGCAGTTGCCACTCTCATGAAATTCGGAGCCCAAGGACCTTTGGCAAAAAACAATGACAAAGCATTGCTAAGAGGTGGCATGCGGCATGCCACAGGAGAAGATTGAATCTGACAAGAGCTTCAACATAGCGGCACTAGATAGATCAATTTTCAGCTGTTCAAAGAATGGAAAGCAGCAAGTGTCTATGGCAGCGGCGGATGCAAAGCACCAGCCGGTGGCTTTGGAGCAGTCTCAATCGTCCTGCCACTCGCAGCCAGCATAGCCTGCAAAGTGCGTTTGTCTTTTGTACATACCCAATTATGTGGCAGTATAGAAGCCCTGCCGTCAAAAATTGACTTTCCGGCAAAACAAAGCTCATGAACAGCTGAAAACAGTAAAGCCAGGTTCTGATTGATGCTGTTGTAAGAAGCAGCGGAGGCACAAGCCCCAGCAGTACAAGTTACAGTTGGTTCTAGCACCAGCATGTGCAGAGTACTTTCATTCTGTTACAGCATCACAAAACCAGAAAAGCTGTTGCAGGAATCAAACTGCAAACACATTAACTCCGCAAACCTGCCACCAGCAATCACCTTGTTCTTACCGTTTCTGTCAGTAGTTTCTGTTGCGGAGGCCAATGCCTGCTGCCGCTCTGCTTCCGAATCTGCATCCTCATCGTCGCTGTCGGCCTTTCCCAAGGCCATCCTTGCAAACTCGGTGCCCAATGCTCCGGCGGGTTCACGCACTGGAGCAAAAAGTGAGCCACATGGTTGAGCGGGATGAGCCGGTAAACCATACCCACCATACCCATGGTGAGTCTGGCTCTGAGTACTCTGATTGTTCTGGTAGAGCAGGTCCACCGGGGCCTTGCAGTGTCAATGCAGTTTCTCCATGTCACATGCTCAGAAATGACACACGTGCCTGCTTCCGAGAAGCACCGGAAAGAGGGAACCCTCCTGCGTGCACCGCATCAGTGCTCTCTTGAGTTGCCGGTGCTTGACCTTACAAGATCGATGCCAAGCTGACAAGCAAGGAATATGCAGAACTGCGAACTGTTCTCAGAAAATACATTAAAAATTAAAAGAGCAGAAAACAGCTGCAGCATCTCTTCTAAACGGGAGGCTATTGAGACGTTGCCATCTACCGACCTTTACCCGAAAAGTCTCGCCTCAAGTGATCACATATTTGAACCCTAAAAGGTGGAGACCCTACTGCCTTGCATTAGCAGTGTTTTGTAAAATCAAAAATCTACATCGGAAAGCAAGATCTACGAAAGCTAGTTCTTGTACAAGCTTGCCATTCAGCGTGGGCCCTGCGCGTTGAAGGGGGTGCACAGTACAGTTTTGCTCAACTGCTCACGCAAAACAAAAACAAACTGAGGAAGTGCCTTCCAAGCACGGACACCTTCAAATTCATTGAAGGCTGATGTTTTCAGCTTCGGGTCTGCAATTTGAAACACAACCAGCCTTCCATTCAACAAACAGGCAAGCTCTGAAAACGCTTGTGATTGGCTGCTGTGCCATTTGGACTCGTACACATCGAGTCCAAAAACGGAAATAGATGTAGCGAATGCAGGCAAATGGAAAATGTACAACAGGTGTGAGGATAGGAGTTGTGGAAGTGATATTGTCATTTCAAGACGCCTGGCACTAATGTTGCTCGTTTACCTGGTATGTGAAAGAAAGCTTTGCAGCATGATTGACTCTGATATGTTGAGTAGATTGTGTAAATATCTATTTAAAAAAAAAGATAAAGATATATTTGTATATGTATGCAGATATGAGTTCATATATACTTGTATATGTATGTCTTTGTTGTGCCAGGAAGATCGTTATCAATTGAGCATCGCAAGCCCATGTTGTTTCAAACCTTGTGCGAAAGGCCGGATGACCAATGGTCGGTGTTAGCAAACGTGTTTGAGACTGCAACTTGGCACCCAAATGTTTGGCACCAAAACATATAGATCAGAACACCATGGTGGCACACCTGTCAAGCACCTGGGGTCTGCGCCGGGACCCGGAGCCACCGCTGGCACCTGGCAGGGACAGCTTTTTGGTCAAAGCAGTGACAACACAAACTCAGTACAGACCTTCTATGATCTTGCATCATCCTGATCACAAAGACATTTTCGTTATTCACCCTGAGGGTAACACAGAATCTTCTAATGTGTATATATATATATTTATATCCAAATATTTTTTGCATGTAAAGATATGTAATGTGTATATCATATCTGTATATCTAAATTGATAAATACATAGACAATTTCACAATTTCCAAAAGGTCAGTCGAGCGGAGCATTACAAACATTGACAAGTATCCTGGACAGTGAAAGACAGAGCTTCAGAGGCAGGTTCCCGATAGATCGAACCAGGTCACGCCAAGAGCTTGTGCTCAAAGAAGGACAGAATAGGCAGAATAAACCTAGTGTGCTCCTAACCGACGAGCAAGCACGGAGAAGAGCCAAATCCAACCCGAGCCCTGCTGCGAAGAAGCCACAAGGCGCAATGTAGAAGCACAGCCGCAGTGAAAGGGACACGTCAAACTCACCAGTTACTCGAAGTGCCTAGCCTAACAAATTCCAGGAAGGATGCAAGCTGGCAGCAACCTGAACCTTGAAAAGCTTGAGGATTCAAAAGCACTCAGGCTCAGCCATTAAAATCAATCAATCAATCAACCAATCAAAGAACCAACCAATCAATCAGACCAAAAAAGACAGGAAGGAAACAAGGAAGGAAGGAAGGAAGGAAGGAAGGAACCAATAAACAAACAAACAAGCAAACAAACAAACAAACAAGCAAACAAACAAACAAACAAACAAACAAACAAGGCAAGCAAACAAACAAACAAACAAACAAACAAGGCAAACAAGCAAAGAGGCAAGCAGGCAAGCAGGCAAGCAAGCAAGCAGGCAAGCAGGCAATCAAGCAAGCAAGAAGCAGGCAGACAGGCAGGCAAGCAAGTCTTTAAGAAGGTGTGAGAGAATAACAAGGACAGGCAAAAGAAAAAGGAAACAACTAGTCCACATGAAGAAGGAGGAGGATGACAACCACAATGGAGAAAGACGGAGGCAATTGAGGAATGAAGCCCACGAAGCTGCATCAGCCAAGACAAGGGTGCAGTCTTTGGAATGTCTTTGGCACACAGAGAGCGCATCCAAAAAACCTTCAGATTGGAGGTGAGTCAGACAAGGTCTACAACAGAAGCACCATAGATAGAAGCTCGATAGAGACAAAAGCCAAATGTTAAGGCCATGACTGAGCCACAAGCCAGAGGAAGAGCAGGAGCAGTCGGCATAAGAAAGTGTAGAAACAAAACTAGTGCAAATGCCAGCACGTTAGCGCAATCATGAAGCACGCAAAACACTTGAGGACAGGAGGTAGGTTTTCGTTGAACGGGTGCATCCAGCAACTCGTACACCAACCGATAGCATGCTGCAGCTTCTGGTGATGACTTCAGGGTTCATGCTACTCCACCTCCTTCAGCGGCAAAGGCCCTCCAAACAATTCGTACCTGCGGAATCGGCAGCGAGGCCACACCCGCAAAGCGCTCTAGACCCATGGCTGGGATATAAAAGATCATGTTAGGTTGGCTGCCTTCTGTCTGAGAACAGCGAGGTTCCGGTAGGTGAAGGAGTCATCAGTGGCGGAGTTGCTGGTACCACGTTGCTAGCCTCACAAGCTGCTCTGCTTGGAAAACGGACAAAGAATGCAAGAAACTCAAAGGTACAGAGTCCATGCAATTCTATTGGCACAATGAAAAATATCTGAGAAGCAAGCCAACCCAGACCTTCACAGTTTACTCACACGGCTCTTAACGTGTCGCTGCGTCAGAACCAAAGAGGCTGGTTGCCCGCGACTTACAATGAATTCATAAGTACAGTAGATCTGCAAACATGCAGCATGCATATTTATATATATATAATATGTATATACAAATATGTATATATCATATATGTATCATAAAACAACCACAGTCTTAGCATCCTGCCGCACAGGTGGACCTCTGACTCCTGCAGCAAAGTTTCGAAAACAGCAATAGAGCCATCATATCACGAGGCTGACTGGCAGAAAACTACTTCCACTAATGAACAGCACAATCATGGCAACCCCCGGATTGTTTAGTCAGGTGAGCAGTTTACTACTTCGGGATACCATTAGAATTATGCAAGCGTATAAATAATTGTTTTCATCTAATGCACCTTGTGAGCAAAGCCCGTCCGGAGCTGCCTTAGCCAAAGGCCAAATGGTGGAACACTCAAACAACCTTTAGCTACTTCTTGGCTACGACTCTAACATGTTGTGTTGTGTCAGACTGCAATGCTTGAATGGCCCTAGGAAATTGCCAGGCACTCTAGCCGTGACGGTCTTCTAGCCGTGACGTCAGACTATATAGTTAGAAAGGCTTGATCAGTTTTCAAGTCTTTAAGCGATCTTTAAGTGTAAGTTCCGCAAGTGGTACTGCGGCCAAGGTGCTGAGGTTTCTTCCACTGAATCCAGCACCGCCCTCGCAAGAAAGTAACTGACAACCGCCAAAAATGGAGTTGGTAGCCATGGCTGCCAATGGAGTGACAGTCAAGCCCATGCGATTATCTCAGAAATGGCCTTTTCAAGAAGCCCTGGTAGTGCACCTTGACAGGGAACATGCAAATGTAGGGCAAAAGTGAGAAGGACAATCCACATAAACAGAGACACATCTGTCTCCACGCCTGCGCTGGTGCAGTGCTCACTGGCTGCCCATGGTCCGTCGGAGTTTGTGCAGGTGAAAATCCGGATGGCACATCGATGAACGTATTCCTGAGTTCGATTGGCTGCAGGTGATTTGGCCAGTACTACAGTCACTACTAGAATTGGACTCTTGAAACCTTGGGCGTGAACTTCACAGGCAAAGGCAAACCGTCCTTGGCAACAATGAAGACCGAGGCTTCGGTTCAAATGCTAGGACATGCCATCCAGGCATTCGGCTATGTCCCGATATCGGATAATTTTCCATAATAGTCAAGAGCACATAGCCAACAAATGCTGAAGATTAATCATGACTTGAAACTTGTCGCCAATCCAATTGGGCTGCCCAACGTTGGTCTCGCCTATCGCCGACTGATTCGTCAGGTCGCCCGTGTTGCCTTCACCTGGAAAGCGAACATATTAAGAATTGAGTTGTCCCAAGCGCGACCAAGAAAACACTTTGCTGAATTTGTTTCTGCTGGTCAGGCTTCATCTGAAACGTCACTGGCAAGCAATGGCCTTTGTGACCCAGAGCGGCGTCTGATAATGGCAATGGCCGCTTGGCTGGCATTGATACACCTCTCAGACTATTTGCTCATCACTTCCCGTTTGCTCTGGAAATATGATTGAATACAGAGAGAGACTCCAGTCTAGCCGCGCCGTCCTAATCCCGCCTCACGCTTTGACGAGGCAGGCCTGCATCGAAAGAATTGTTTTCTAGAGTTGTGAACGTTCGAAGCCACAAACAATGCTTGTTTTGTACCCCGATGATCCCCAATGCATAATCTTCCGCGGGTGCAAGCCTAGCAATTCGCAGGCCATGGGCCAACGGCCAAAAACTACTCTTTCATTCTGAAAATAGCACCGCATCACACAACGCGACAAAGATCGACCGTGCAAATTCAAAAACACAAAGACTGCATGACTGCATAGGTCTCATCGTGCGCAGTTCACATACCATGCCGAGAAAAAATCTGGCTCACAGGGGACGCTTTTGAATGACACTGTTGGAATGATTTCAGAACCAATTGATTTGCAGCACTCATGTTTTGTCGTATTGGATCAAGCTGTGACATTTGCAGACCCTGAGCTGCCCCTTTCTCCGCGTCTGGAACGTGCAATGCTCCCAGTGAAGCCTGGACTTTAGACTGCGTTCAGCCAAAAATAGAAACATTTATTTTGTGTTCCGCCCCTTTTCATGTAATTTTAGCGGGAGGTTTCTTTTACAGTCCCAAGCGCTTATGTATGAACATGATGTTACCAAGGCCAACCCAAAGCCTAGAACCCTGTTCCGCACGACATGTACATGTTCCCCCCTGCAGTACATGAACAATGGCCAGCACCTTCAAATTGCACAGTAGGACCACCCTTCATGCGACTTCCTTTGCAAACCGTTTAGATACTTTGCATCATAATTTACACTTCATGAGATATGTTTCAAACGCATAATTGTAATAGATAGGTCCCAGCACAACAGAACCAATCGCAAATTGCCCTAGAAACCCGTGGTTTACAGTGTACAGGCGAACTACTCGGCGGTGCGTTCGGTGGCGGCATTTGACTTCATTACTGTGAAGGATGTGCAAAAACAATATATACCGTACACCCTGCTCTGAGGCATTGGTTCACCATGACTTCTTTCAGCCTCATTATTACATACCAACTGTGTCGGAAGCACTCACAACATCATCCCCATCATGGCACTTGTTCCTGCATGCGGCAAGCGGTTTTACATGTGTATTTTCCAAATCAAATATTTTCTTAATTAGATCAGCTGCCATCTATGTATGCAACAAAGTATGTATACTGACTCTAGCATCTCAAATACTGGATTGTGAAACAACAAGGGGGCGGCATTTGGTGGCTAGGCTCAGGTTACGAGGGAAGGGGGCATCATGGAACTTCAAAATCAACATGATGATGATGATGATAATGATGATGATGATGATGATGATGATGATGATGATGATGCTGATGATGCATGATGCATGATGCATGATGCATGATGCATGATGAATACAGCCTGATGCATGATGCGTGATGCATGATGCATGATGATAATGATGCATGATGCATGATGCATGATGAAAAATTCATGATGATGCATGATGCATTATGCATGACGAATCATGCATGATGCATGATGCATGATGATATTGATGCATTATGCATGATGCATGACGATATTGATGCATGGTACATGATGCATGATGATACATGATGCATGATGATATTGATGAATTATGCATGATGCATGATGCATGATAAATTTGATGTACGGTGCATGATGAATTTTGCATGATGCATAAAGCATGATACATGATGCAAGATGCATGATGATGATGATGATGATGATGATGATGATGATGATGATGATGATGATGATGATGATGATGATGATGCCGCGGCCGCCACCACCACCACCACCACCAAAAATTCAGGGGCAAGAGCTAGGCTCCCCCCTTACCTGACAAATCAGGCCAAGTCAGCTATTGATTGGTTTAAACAAACAAAATTCACATCATTGACTCCTCCATTCCTCGCACCATCCCCCCTCAATTTTGCAGAAAACCGTGTTACACAGGCCTCTACTTTTCATACCTCTAAAAGGACGCGGCTAGCAACCCCATCCTCAAAGCTCCTGTATCCCTGGACCCAGCCGCTGATGTCTTCGTGTGACCATTGAAGACCTGTGCTGAACTTCCTGTTCCTTGATTGGGGTGTTGCCGGAACAACAACAAACAACCGGTGAACATTAGGGGAAGCAGACTGGACACAGGACAGCGTGGGACATAGGACAGGCTCAATGATTTTCAATTTTCTAACCTCACAAACTCTTTCAAACCCGAAGGTTCCAAACAAGGGAAACTTGACTTTCAAAATGAAGGCCAAAAAATTACACCAGCGTAGACCCCAAACTGTTTACAGTAAGCAAATTTAGATTGAAACCTGTGATTTTGATTTTTGAATGTTTTCGTTCTAGATGCGGCCACACCAACCNATGGGAGACAACGGGAGACAACGGGAGACAAGACCACTTCAGAGCCCAAGAAGCCGACCACACCAACCAACACCAAGGCGGCCAGATCTTAAGTTGCATTAAGAACCCCAACAGTAAACTGTTTGCGGAAAAAACAAACTCAGTTTGCGCAGCACTTCTTGGATGCGAAGCATCATCAACCACGCCCTTATACTTTTGCATACTTTTGCTGCCATACGATCGAAATTTTCTTTAGTCAAGACTTATGACATCATTTCTACTCCCTCGAAAATATCAGGGATGATGATTTGTGCCTTGGTGCAACGGTATTCCCAGTCATGGTCAGCAATTTGCTTGCGACACCATTCGAATTTTCGCCGCGCTGCCCGAACATCGTTGGACCTTTTGAGTGAAGACTGCCTTCGTTTTCTTCCCTGTGCGAGACACAGGCAGCCCAATTTGGTAAAAAGGATTGACCATTGAATAATTGTTGCATGCAATCAAAGACAGAGCGCCGTTCAAGACTTTTCAACAAACAAAGGCTACCAAACCAGCAGCCTTCAAAACGTAAACGGACAAATTGCATAGCCGCCAGGCAAGGAGTAAGCGTGGAAGATATACTGATAGGCTGCAATTCAGATGTGTGAATGAAGTTTACCAGAGATTTGGCAACGGGTTCTTGGGTGTTCCCACGGATTTGTTGGTGGACCGCCTGCTCTTGATGCAAGGCCGGCCAACCTTTGCAAAATCGTCCGAATACTTTCATTATGCGTATGACTTGCGGCTATTCGCTCTTGAGGACCTCACCTCAAACCTGGAAAGGAATTTCTGACGCAGTTTCCCAGAGGAACATCACGCGTACGTACGATTACTCAAACTTGATATGGGGGATGGAAGCTCATATTCAATCGTTTCGTAGAATCACCTGCTAGCGGTCACATTCAGTTTTACGACCTTCGTCTTCCTTTCTTTCGCCCATTCGAGTCACCTTGATCCTAAAAGGACATGGGGAGCCTTTTGTTCTTCACATGTTTTCACAATATTTGCAAACGCTGACTCTGCAGCTAACCATTGGTTACAGCTTTGGGCCGCCACCCACCAATTTCGTGCGAAAATATGTACATGAGGACGAAGCGAATGCTGATCCCACCTTATGGGCGGTCGGCCTCTACTTCTGGATGGTGCGGGTGGAAAGCTGTGCACCCAATCATCCAAAGGCACCCAAGCAATGTCTGTAGGTGCCCAAGAAAATTGATTGGGAATTTCTTGGTTGCCAAGCCGTAATTGCTTTCTAAAATACTGATTGCTCCACGGCGGCAATGGATGTAAAAACGCAACGTGCTCCATTCCTTGGTTCATTCTCCTCATAGTGATTTCCCAAAATTCATCAGGTTTGCGAACCCAACCAACAATAGACCTCAACATCCGCCGTTGTAGGACGCCCAATTTGCGCAAAAACTTTTGCGTCAGCGGCAGTGAAGCCAAACCGAACATTGCAGTCGGAGAAACACTTGCATGAAATAATTTCAACCTAAATAAATCTGAGAGACACGTGTTTGTTCAACAACATCAGTTTGCGCTGATGAAATTTGCCCCATGCACAGCGTATTCGATACATGAGTTCCACCTCATGTCCAAATATTCAAATCGCCACGGAATTTGCGTCCCAGATATTTGTGCGTCATTTCGCCGTGCAAAATAGCAACCACTGCCCCACATACTTCAACATGTGATGCCTCTTGTAAGGTGCAGGTCATCAAGACTTTCGTTTTCATGCCATTCAACTGCAGTCCAATGCGGGAAAGTTCGCGCGCCAATTTTTCAACCAGTGGCAAAAGTCATAGGGTCATCAGCATACTGCAGATTCGATAATCTAGTGTCCTGTCCCAGCCTCAAACCTTCATTTGTCAATTTCAGTTTCCATTTCCGCATTGCATGTTCCAACGCGGCATTGAAAAGAAGCGGGCTTAGGACATCTCCTTGTCGTACCCCACATTGGATGGAAAACTTTTCGGAGCCAGGCACTGCGCCAGTTTGCTGCTGGTACATTGCCATCAATAAGGCCAAATCACCATCCCGGATACCTTGTGCAGCCAAAGCAGCAAACAATGCTCCATGTTCAACTGTGTCAAAAGCCTTTCGCAAGTCCCAGCTAGCAAACCAAATCCCGCATTGCCATTCCAAAGTTTTGCAACTATATAATTGTTTCTAACACAACGAAGGCATGGTCAACACCTGTTTTCGGTCTAAAACCAGGTTGTTCCACAGACTTTTGGTAATCCAATCGGCGACGTAGCCATAGACATCAGCTTCCCCATTCGCCATCCCGATGCAAGCATTGAAATCGCCTCCTAAAATGGGAATAGCGCCAGATTCACCACATGCAGGGAGCAACGTGTCGAGCACATGATGAATTTCCTCCACATCTTCGTCGTCATGCCACGTGGTTTGGAAATAGCAGCTAAACACACAAATTTTTTTCCTCGACAATGTGAAATTCAAAGTGCAAACATGATTGGAATACGCATGGAAGGTGCAATCACGAAGCAATTTGCCCAAAGTCGCGGATATGCAGATCCCGACACCTTGATGATGGCCGTCTCCACTCAAGAATATCCGCCCACCTGCGGGCGTGACATACATTAGCTGTCCTGAAGAAGTCGTAAACAAGGTTTTTTAAGATGAAGGCCTCGTAGCGCGCAACTACCAAATGCGCAGTTTACAAGTGGCTATACGAGTGATTGCTCAAGTGACTGAGCGGGTAAGCGAGTAAGGGCTAACAGGTGAACATGTGACTGAACATGTTAGTGCGCAAGAAGCCGCTCTATATATGCACTTGTACGTCCACCCGCTCACTCACTCGTTCATATTGACCTGTTCACTTTTAAGGCCAACTTTTTCCCCAAAGTTGGCCTTATAGGTGAACATGGGCACACATAAGGCCAACTTTGGGGGGAAAAGTTGGCTTTAAAAATGCGCAGGTGTTAATGAACATCTGAATGTGCAGGTGGAGGTGCTGGAAGCTTACTTGCTTGCGCACCTGCGCGGACCTTAGACTCGCGCACCTGCACGCGCACCTGTTTGTTAGACTCGCGCGCCTACACGCGCACCTGTTCATCCCATATTTCTTCCACTCGTACCCGTCTCAAGGATTTTCAGTTTACCAGCTTTCCAAGTTAGCTAAGGTATACATCTCTTCATTTTCCGCACGCCAAGTTTCCGACATCATCATGATATCAAATTTGCATTGGTCCAATTCTGCAACAAAATCCCGGAAACGTTCTTCACTTTGGATGCGTTGCATATTTTTAGCTATAACATGCAAAGAAATAAATTCAGCACAATCCCCACTTGAAGGAACAGCATCATTCGTTGTCCCACCGGTCCCTGGCGCAACTCTTCCGCAGTCCTGCCATTGCCCAGTCCGGCATCCCTATTCCATATCGGCTATGAATCCATCCAAGGCCTCCCGAACACTTGTGTCAGGGGCAGCTTCATCCAACCATTCCACCACCAAATCTTCTGACACACTGGCCGTTGGAATAAGTTTCCCATTCACCCTGGTGATCACACGGAACATCTTGTAACTAACCACCACATCCTTTGGTGAATGCCCACCCAACTCAGTCATAAATTTCTTTGCTTTACTCAAAATCTTGCAACGATTCCTCTCATTCTTGGAGCGGTTCTCAGCTGCCCAAAGCTTGTTGGACATCATGGTCGGATGCTTGCGTTGATTGCGGAAAAACTTCAACGCATGCAGTGGGGAATCAAATGTTGCAAGGGCAATTTTGGAATTGGCACCAGCAATTTCCACGTCCTTGAAACCACTAACATGTGCCAGCAACTCACGGACCATTACTTCAGCTTGTTCGAGCACATCATCTGCAAAACCACCAATCAAATCCAATCACCACCAATGATTTGTCCACTTCATCGTCAGCATGGCTATGCATCTTGGTCGCGCGGGGTTGTTCCTCCAGTTGACGCACTCTTTCCTCCAATTGTCTTCGGGCCTCGCGTTCCTGCTCAACATCTGCTTTTACTTCATGCAAAGCCGTGTCAATTTTTCCAGACAAGCGTGCTTCCCTGTCACTCATGCCGTTGGCAAACTCCTCGCACATCATCATTCGCAAAGCTGCGATTGTGGCTGCGCTCATTTCGACTTTGTTGACGGGGTCGCACACTTCAGGAACAAGAGCTTGTGGCATCATCTGTAAAGGAGGCACCTTGGTAGACGCACGCACTTGCGATTCCCGATCTGGTGTTCCTTCTGGTGCTGATCGTTTGGTAGAAGGCGGCATATCTTCATCGATGGACTCCATCACCTTTCGAAGTCCACACTCGCATCCTGCCAATTTGCACCAGCCTGAGTTGCTTCACCAATGCTCTTTGCGGTTTTTTTTCGAACCTGTCCCATCTTTCGATTTTCCATTTGCACCATGATTTTTGGAGGCGTTTGGTTCAAGTGTCGTGCAGTTTCCCGTGTGGTCCACGCTCTTGTCCTTACCCTAGTGAATTTTGTTTCACGGGCTCTTGCCTAACTGGTTGTGGGTTACCCGAAACCCAATTGGAGATTTGGTTTGGGGTCAACCATTTTTCAAAACCCTGTCAAGTGAGCTTTTTCTATCTACTGCTGTGCGCTGGATTTTACATTGCTCTGCTGGTGCATCGCTCTCTTATCTCGGCATATCGTTGGACTCCTGGTGCGACGAGATATTTGGGTGGCTTGACGTGTATGATTCGCTGGTGCGTGTTCTTGTGGTTCCATCTTCTTTGTGGTCAAGATTCTTTCAGAGTCGAGGCGAAGGAGAGAACGCAGGCAACGTGCCCAGGCGAGGTATCAGTGGTGGTTAGTCAAACAGAACCACCTCAAGCCTTGCAAGCAAACGTTGCAAAACTGGCACAATCAGTTAGCAGCGCATCATTCAAGGGATCCACGGTTGTTGAAGAGCATCAAAGCTGCAATGGCGAATGCTACCACTGCCGAGCTGGTGCCCTGGAAATGCTCTTGCACAAGGCTCAACAAAAAGACGGCGGAATACTGTGGCCAGTGTGGGAAACATTGGTCGAAGGTGACTGCCCAAGAAGATCAGTGGAATCAATGGAGTCAATGGGAAGGATGGGAGGATCGCCCAAAGACTCGCAAACAAGAATCGTCTACGGCAAGGAGTGCCTCAAGACGCCGGAAGAACAAAGGGAAGGGAAAAGGCAAGGAAGGTTCCAAAAAAGGAAAAGTTAGCCAGAGCCCACCGTGACAGAGCTCTATACTCAGGTACGGATGGACGACTTCACATCAAGATCACTTCGTGGTTCGTGAATCATGATCGACAAAATGAATATTGTGAGTCTCGGCCTATGACAATACGTCCACAGCTATTTCCCTTATTACATCAGCGTTTGAGGAGAACATGGGCGGATAAGATTAGGCGGAGGGACAGTACCAGCCACATCATTGTCACACCTACACCTGGCGCTCTTGAGGACGAGGAAAGAACTTTGCATGTCATCCTGGAAAAGAACAGGTTACCAGACGCGGAATGGCAGTCTGTTCTCTTCACCCTGCGGGCCATTGAAGGTGGACGACCCCAACAGGCAGATCGACGTGCAGTACTGGTTCATCAAGATGTCACAAGAGAAGCACTTGGACGTGGACTAGGAATTGACATCGACCCAGTTCACATCATGGTGCCATCAGGGCGTGGACAAGGCTGGCTACAAGCACAAGAAGTTCGAGTCGTCACTAGAGGTCAACACATTCCTATATGGTGGGATAGTCGTCGAAGGATTGAGACAACACCTGTCGACGCGACTGCATTATTCCAGCTGGGTGTCACTCGGGACCTTGCCTGGAAAACACGCCTTGCAGAGAGTTCTGATCGATCCACAAGTATGTATGATGAGGTCGATGAGGAATACTACCAAGAGGGTGGAACTGCAGAACGTGGGGTCCCCCGAATTGAGGCAGATGAAGAATATACCGATAAGTGTACACTGGCCGGGAGCATGGAGGATCTTCATGATGCAACCCTCCATACCTATGGTCTATTCGGTTGGCATTTGGGAATACGAAGCAGTCCCATTCATCGCATTGAAGGTTGGAACCTACGAGATGAAGTGCAGCGTCTCTGGCCTGAGATCCATGCCCTCCGGAACATCATCAATGTCCCAGCTTTGACCATTCCCCAAAGAGAGATTCATGTCATCGTGGAGTTCTTTGAAGGGAGACTGGCCCGTCATGGAGAACTTCCGTGCTTACGGAGAACCTTCAACTACAGATGGAATCACCCTGCAATTGAAGCTGTGTATCTACCTCCTGGAGGGACCCGAACTGACATTCTCTACCATGGAGGTTACGATGATGTATGTCAACCGTGGAAGGAACACAAGTGTTCAGTTCGCATCGACAATACCATTCTGGTGGCTGATGACCAAGCTCAACTCCAAAATGGTGCATTGATCGACATATGGATTTATGACGTAGAGGAGGATGATCCCACTTCCCTTATGCAAAGAAGTGTTGCCACTACTCCGGAACCTGAAGGAGAAGAACAAACATGGTCTACACTGCATATGCCGGAAGAGTCACTACCCATCACACTCAGCATTGGTGGTGAACTCTCAGCATTGGAAAAGATCAATAGGGAATGGAGGGATGATGGGAGGCTCCATGGCTACACAGCCATACATGATGTGAGTGAACCACCTGAAGACCTGGAGGCGGTTACTTCCAAAACGGTC
>DF244672.1:0-17982 GCA_000507305.1 Breviolum minutum Mf 1.05b.01 | reverse complement strand
CACATGTTGGCACATTGAACTCAGCATACTGGGCCTTGTCCACCTTTCAATCAGCATTCATTTGAGAATAAGCTTTATAAATGTTGTATGAAGTTCCTTCAATTGGAAATAACCCTTGGGCTGGCCTTGGGCGAATCTTGCGCAACCACAAAAAAACACTGATGTCCAGTGTCCATCTTTGCCTATTTTTGTGGGAAGGGTTTCCTAGGCAAACCTGCGTAAATCAGGTTGGTAAAACATCACTGTTCCATAAAGGCTGCGTTTCTGCGCACAGCTGCCAAACTGCAATCTTGCCACATCTTGGCACATTGAACTCAGTTTATCGTTCTTCATTTCGTTGGGAATGTGGGCCATGCTTTGGTGGGAGCTTTTGAACGAACACCATGGCATTGATCCACACATCTTAAGTTCAGGCCATCATAAATCATGGCCTCCCCACAAAGGCTGTCATTCTCTGCACAGCTGACAAACTGCAATGTTTGCACATGCCGGCACGTAAGGGCACATATTGGTGCATGGTGGCATTCAACTTTCTTCACCTTTCCTTCATTGGGACAAAAACTTCAGTGTTTCAATCAAGTTCTTGATATCAGGTTTTTTCATGTGAAAATAACCCTTGGGCTGGCTTTGGGCAAATCTTGGCCGTTGTTTGGGAAACGATGGAAAAACACTCGTGTCCAGTGTCTACATTTGCCTATTTTCGTTGGAAGGCTTTCCTAGGTAAACCTGCATAAATCAGGTGTGTTTAAGACACGGATGTAAACGCATGGATCAAATTTCGAGTGTAGACTGTATAACACTTGTTTTGCGTCAGCCTTGGGAGGGGTTTGTGCTTTACAGTGGATTCTCATGTGAAAAAAAAACGTTTTGGCCTTACAGTGCTCTTGGAGCACTGTTTGGTAGAAGAAGGTCTGAAATCAAAGCGCTGCAGGTTTCGCCACTGAGCGTGCCACACCAGAGGTCACACTTTGATGCTACAGTTCATTTCATCTGGTTGTTCCTTGCGCAACCACAGAAAAACACTGATATCCACAAACGCATGTTTTTGTAGGAAAGCTTTCCTAAGCGAACCTGCAAAGATTACCTGCGGCGATAACAAGGATGTAAACTCATGGATCAAGTTCACACTGTACAACACTTCTTTTGCGCCAGCCATGGGAGGAGTTTGTGCCATGGGAACGAACACCATCGCATTGATCCAAAGAAGTTAAGTTCAGGCCATCATGACTGTTCCACAAAGGCTGTTTTTCTCTGCACAGCTGTCAAAGTGCAATCTTGCCACATGAGTGGTTGTCAAAACCTCGGTTTGGGGATCATGGGGTATTGCTCTGGAATTTTTTGTCTGGAATTCTTGGATTTCTTGTCTGCGATCACAAGTGAGAAAAAAAAGGGAATCGGGAATCCTTCTTGTGATTTCCCATCGCTTTGCATGGTTTTGGCATCTCATGACCGGCGATATAATCAATCAAACATGGGGGTTTTCACGGATGCTCACATGTTGGCACATTGAACTCAGCGTACTGGGCCTTCTCCGCGTTCGAAATGCACGGCTCAATTGCCTTTTCTGAATCTAGTGAATAGAATGTTCTTCTCCAATTCTGATTTCGAAGTTCAATCTGCAGGCTATAATTCTGCGCAAAGTCCCACAAACTGGGAATCAATCCATGGCAAGGACCCCGGGATTCTTTGCCGGGCGTCTTCGCGCCTCTCCATTGCTCTCGATGAGAAAACCCAAAATGCGAAATCCAAAATTGTGCCAACCACACGAGAAACTTATAACTTATAACAATTAACATGCATGCGGCATGCGTGTGTGTGAAACTTGAGGAACTGGCCAGCAACACATTACAAGTTCTGCGTGAGCAAGGCTCCTGTTTGTCTAAAAAAATTGAATATGAGATGTTCCTGTCTGATATTGATGTATGTCTGAATTTCATCGTGTCAGGTGACATCACCACATATCCAATATTGTATGATACTGAAACTAATGAAACCACCTTGTATCAGGAATTGTCCGACTAGTGAAATGTCCCAAGTGATCCACCAAGAAAATCCATGTGGATGCAAATGGTGCAACTGTGACGTTGTGCGCCTAACAAACATCAAACAGTTCATGCTAATGCAAGTGAATCGCGCACTTAGTTTCCACTCGGTTGTCACAGATCCACCGTGTACACCTGCAGCGTGCAGTGATTTTGGGTGGGGGCGTCCGGGAAACAAAATCATCTGGGCTACGGGGATCTGAGCCTTCGCTAGCATCAGGGCACAAACTTTAACGTAACTATGTCACGAGCAAGATCATGCTAACGCAAGTGAATCACGCAGTTATTTTTGACTTGTTCACAGATCCACCAGATACCGCCCTCCAGGGATCTCCCTATTTGCCAGTCAGCTGCTACCACTTCTCCAGGATCTTCCTGGATTTTCTTCCACCTCTCTTCCTTAAAGGAAGTTTCTTCGGTGCAGCCTTCTCCATGATCTTCCTTCATTTTCCTCACTTCTTCGTAGAGTTGCAAGCTTCCTTCCACTAATCTCTTCAACACTTTCCATTTGATGCCTTCTCCTCTCAACTGGATCCTCTTGTTCATGTCGAACTTGCCAAACTCTTCATTCGTGAGATCGTCCGCTCCTTGGTTCTCGCAAGCTCCATGACCAACAACGTCAGTGGGAACTTTGTGGACATCGCCTTCTTCAAGGCAAAGCTGTTTCCTTTGTTGTCTGTGAAGGCCTCCACTTTCACGTTCAGGTTCTTGTCCCTGCCTTGGCCCCACATCTTCACAGCTATCAATGTTGCCAAAAGTTCAAGTCTCTCCTAAGGATTCAGGAGTCCGATTTATATGTCTTCAAAAATCACACCCGCCAGGAAAACCAGTCGTTGCTTGCTCCAGGAACTGCAAGTCGGGCCACCCTCCTCCAAGAATCTTCTTTTATCAGCTCTAAGCTGAATGGTTGCCTTGCCTCCACCTGTCTCTTCCTTGCTCTTCTCAACAAACCTTTCCACGATGTCCAGGTCCTCTAGCAAAGGCGCAGCCCTTCTCTCCTTTCATCACCCTCAAACACTCCTTCTCCACCTGCTATCTCTACAACTTTCTCCTCAAGCTTCTTCCTTAAATCTACCCATCCTCGTTCTGGGTATTTTCTCTTGGCGCAAGGCCATCTCCCCGGCGAACATCTTCTTTTCCACCGTCTTCCAGTCCCCTCTCCTGAGCACTATTCTTCAGGAATGCGGAGACGATTTGTCCCACTTACATAGTTGTGGTGGCCATGCTGCCGATGCTGCTGTACCACTTAAAGGATCCGGTTTTTTAAACCTAGTTCTGTTAGTTATGTTAATTGAGAACTAGTTAGTAACTATGTGTTAACTATGTGTTAACTACATGTTAACTATGTCTTAACTATGTGTTAAAGAGTTATAAATGTGCTGTAAGTTATCAGAATTATGTACCTTTTATGTAATATGTGGCTAACTACCATAACTAACATAACTAGTGATATTTTTGATAATTTTGCCCTATCTACAAAATAGAAAAACTATAGTCCAAATTTGTAAAATAAAAATCAAACTGGAGGGTCTTTACATTTGTTTCTGCATGGAAGATTTCGCAGCCTGCTTCAATATGTTTTTGCAAATCCAACTGATTTTTATTTGATTTTGGTTTTCAGCTGCTTGCAGCTTTGCACCAAAAGACATTTGATTACCAAGCTGCCAAGCACCCAGCTTCAAGCCCAAAGCCAAAACAAAACAAAACCCATGGCATCCAAGTTCCTAGTCCAAGTGGATGGTGATGTTCCCAAGTGGTCTTGAGTGTGAACCACCAACCCACTGACTATGCCATCCGCATGAAGGTTTACCCCAAGCAATGTTTGGAAGATACCAGAGATCTTGGCAGCCAAGAAACTCAAGACCAAGAAGGTGCCAGCAATGTTGCCCACTACAACTTTATACTTGCAGCAACCAGAAAGAGGAAGCGTTCTCCTGAAGCCAATTAGTTGTTTTGCAAGCAAGCCAATTAGTTTTTTGTATGGTTGAATTCCACCCATGCAATGTTGTATTTGCCTTTGGCACTTTCAATCACAAGCAAATGCAAGCAAAAGGGTGCAGCCATGTTTTGATGTGCACCAGAGAAGCTTCCAGGCTATATAACTCCATTTGCTTCCATGGAACCAAATCAGCACCCATGTGCTCTGAAGACAATTCGAATCAGCATCATCTGCTTTGAAGCCAGCACCATGTGCTTTCAAATCATGTCCAACATTCATTGGTATAAAAGATTGACATTATATGTGTTCTGGAGGCCCAAGCCCAACTTGCTCACTATGGTGGAAATTACCACCAGGGTCCAAATCAGCTTCCAAGGTGAAAAGCCTGTCACCATACCCCAAGAGCTGGTCTTTGAAGATGATGGCCAGAAATGGTTGAAGCCAAGACCCACTGCTCAACCCATTATCCAGCTCATCCATGGTGGTGCAATTGGCAAGAATGCCAGCTTATCTTCTTCCAATGCTTCTAAATCCCTTTTGGGTGCCAGGAACACAGCCTTCTTGCAGCCAAAGAAGAAGCAGAAGCTTGTGGATGAGAACAGAATTGTCCACCTTGAAGTTGGTGACCACAAAGTCCAGTGCTTGATGTTTGGGAGCAGACCAACCAGAAGTGATCTTGCAGTCCTGCTTGATCCAAATCAGTTGGAACCACTTATCTTGCACTTCAGGAATGCAGGCCCTGCAAACCTGCAGGCCAAAAAATGGTCCAAAAAGAGTGCTGACAGAGACTAAACGCAGTTGCTGGTAAAAGGTTTTGTAGCTGTGACTTAATTGAACATGTTCAGGACTTGCTGCTTTAAAGAATGAGACATCCCTGTATGGTGTGAATTCAGCACCCAATGCTTTCAAGGCATTGTTTCAGCCTGGTTGGCTTTGCATTGCAATGATTGGAAAAAGAGTTGACATTTGCAACATTATGGGCATCAAGGAAAACCAGACCAGCAAAAGACAGTGTGGTCAAGGTGCCAACTGGTACTTAAAGTAGAGCCATGGCTTTCCCAGCAAACTTGCAAAGGGAAGTTGAAGCCATCCAGGCAAGTTCTGTGCCAGTTAACCAACAAGCAGATTCCATCTGCAAGCTGTTGGTCCAACATGGCTTTGCCCAACACCACCAAGCCTTGACACCAGCTTGCATGCTGGCGCATCCCAGCAATAGAGCTGGTTCCATGTTGAGCTTCCACGATGCCTGGAGCAAGGGAAAACAAATGCTCCATGTGGGCATGAAACGGCAACTTCTGGAAGGCTCCATTTGCTGTGAACTCAGCAAACATCCTGACACAAGAAGCCAGCAGCTCCAGAAGAACCAGCAGGTGGTCCAAGATGCCCAAGGACATTTAGCCCCAGTGTCAGGCAAAGAAGGTGCCAGTCTGAAAATTTGTTTGGTTTTTGAAATTTTTGTTTTTGTCCACAAGTAAAAAATTGTCCAAGAAAGTGCATGCTTGTGGCAGGTTACCTCACTTTGCCCAGCAGCCACACCACTGCTTTCCTGAGATGCTTGCAGCATGGATGCCCACCCCAGACAATGAACCTCCATTGGATGTTCCCAAATCAGGGACTTGATTACGCAAGGGTGGTCCTGGCTTGTCATAAGCCATGAAGTGGAGGCTGCCTTGCCATCACTTCCAGCATTCCTTGCCATGGCCCACAATTCCACCAATAGCATCAGTGCTGCCAGCAATGAGTTGGAATGTGCCATGATGTTGGCACATTACCACAAGTGTGGTATTTTCATGAAGGATGCCATTGCCAGGGCCAAAGCTGGTGGGATCCAATGCCAAAGCTCCTTGCCCCATGTGGCAAGTTATGTCCAGCGGTATGCTGGTGGCTGCCATTTCCCATTGTTGGAATTCCTTTCCACCTTTGGTATGTGGGCTATATTAATACATTTTTTTAATCATTCCTTGTTTGTTCAAATCGCAAAAATTTACCCATCAAATTTCTTACCCAAGCAACTATGCAACCAGGCAAACAGTTCAATGCCAGCCTCATGATGGGCCAGGACATGATGGAGCAGCTGGCCATGACGGATTTCAAGCACCCCACCCAGGTGTTTCCATATGTGAGGTGTGCCATCTGGGCAACAATGCAGGATGGGTATGCCAAGATCCTGACCAAGCAAGACCTGGACAAGCTGAGGGGGCCAAGCAGAAGACCAGCTGGCCAACTCATGGGAAGTGGCCATGGGCCACCATGTGCCACAAAGCACAGGTGTCAAGGCATTTGGCAAAATGGCTGTCAGAACCATTCTCTTTTTGACAGCCAAGCAGAGAATGTCCAGGGAGGCCACCACTTATGAGGACTTGACAGCCATTTTGGTGCAATTCAGCAAAGATGTCCAAGGCACCACCCAACCAGACATCAAGGTGGCCAATGTGATTGATGCCAGCCCACAGGCCATTGCTTTCCTCCAAGCTGAGCACATGAAGATCCATGGCATGCACCTTTGCTGAATTGATTCTTTTGTTTGGATGGAACCATGGCATTTAGTTGGATAAGACCACCAAGATCATTGCTTCCACTGTAAATTTATTTTTGACAAGCCTAGGTACATTTGCCCCACAGACCATGGTGCCAAAGTGTACGAGCTCACCCATGCTGATGACACCAAAGTGACCATGACCCACCAGGGCATCTTGCAACCAGTGGAAACAATTGATGTGCTGCCATTCCAAGACTTGAAGAAGTGGAAAGTCTCCAAGCATGGCATGCCAGAGCTGTGTCCAAAGGATGTGGCCAAGGTCTATTTGTACGACAACTTTGGGCCATTTCAGGAAAAGATTGAGAAAGCCAAGCTATACCTAGCCTTGGCCCAACTTGGTCAGCAACATGCCCCCAATGAGGACCTGCTAGCCTTTTCCATGGCACCACAGCATTTGTATGCCAGGAAAGACATCAGCAAAAAGGGCCAACTGAAGTTGATCCTTTTGGGGAACCTTGCCAAGGCCAAAGAAAACCAAAGCTCCAAAATTTGTGTGGTGAAAGGTGCCAACAAGTGGCTCATCACTGCACCCAAGCAGCTGTCCAAGTTTGAAGCAAACCAACCAGGCAGCCTGGTTTCATTTTGGTGGGTCAAGCTTGGTGAGGATGCCAACATGGAGTACAGCATGCTCCAGCAGCATTGCTTCAAAATTCCCATCCTTCAGAATTGCCAAAGCATTGCTGCCAACTCTCCATTGTTGCTCCCTTATACCCAAAAGAGGAAGCAGAAGAAATAGAGGGCAAAGCAGAAGAAGAACCAGAGGGCAAGGTCAAAGAAAAAGCCAAGGCCAAAGGCCACACAGAGGCTCCTGCTGCCAGTGTCAAGAAGCACAGAAAGGGTAACAAGTAGATCCTTNTGTTCCTGGAGAATCCAATAGATTATATTGCAAACATATTGCGAATCAGTCACAAAATGAACAATCCTACCGGAAGGACAACGAATTGCTTCTGAAACCGCCATATATATAGCAAAAATCTCGCCTCGTGCCGCCGTCTGTTCCCCCGGCACAATTCCCATTCCCAGCGTAAAATGACCATCTGTCCATGTAGAATTATCAAGAGGGTTAGATTGGTGTCGGAACCATCTATCCTGTTGTTGCTGACAATCAAGGGTTCCCTGAACCACTGCCCAAGATGCCACTCTAGATTCCGGATCAGTTGGATTAATACACCCACCATCAGTGAAAAACCACATTTCATCTTGCACTATGCATGAATACGTCATTTGCTGTTGATATTTGGCATGATGTTGAAGCCATGCACGTTGTACAAGAATTTCCGGATGTTGTCGTGCAATAGGTATATGGCACCATTCTTTACGTCGATTAGTGAGGATATCTATTGCTTCATTATGTCGTTGTCGTACTTCAAGTAATGCATCACACTCAAGAAGACGATGCTCATAGGAATCGGTCTTTCCACATAGCTTACATAACCCTGTACAATTCTGGTCCCAAAACGATTTTTGCATTTCAGTTTGATATGCTCCTACAATTTGCCCACATAAAAGAATTTTGTCATCATCTGGAGTATTCACGAATGCTTTTGCTGTAATGCTAGGATGAATAGCAAATTCACCAACACCCTTGCGATCGATGTTTTGAATCATGTATTGTGGCCAAGCCATTTGAAACATCTTTTTCATTTGTTTGGGAGTATCATGAAGGACGTTAACTTTGAGATAATCTGGCCCCACCAGATCACCATTAGAACAAACCTTCCACCCAAAAAGTCGAAAATATGTTTTAAATGTGGTGGCAGGTCCAAATGGTCTATGACCTTCATATTGACTTGCCATTTGCACAAAATCACTTGCAATCGTCGGTTGAAAATGTGCGAGCCGTCGAATTGTTCTACACACTGCACACAAAATGTGAAGGAATGGATCCATCATCGTACACGAAGTTGCAAAACATCCAATCCATGGGGATGCATTGGGTTTGGACCCAATAACTGCACGAATAACTGCCCGTCGTAAAGACTGGAAATGGCGTGGTCCTACATAGGTTTCAGCACCAAAGATGCAAAGCTGTCTTCCAGCAAAGAAACTAGCTCAGCAGCTCTTCCACTTCAGCCACCAGGCTTTGAATGTTGTTGATCTGGTTCATTCCAGCTTGATGGTTTTCCAATTGCTATGCAAGTTTAAAGGATTTAGCTCCAGGATGTGTGAATTTTCATTATGTTTCAGCAATTGTCATAAACATCAGCACTTGATGCTATAAATTGTGTTGCAGCTTGACAAGCTTTCAACCAAAGACTAACCTGTGATGCTACAAATTGTGTTGCAGCTTGACAAGCTTTCAACCAAAGACCAGCCTTTGATGCTAGAAATTGTTTTGCAGCTTGACAAGGTTTCAACCAAAGAACAGCCTTTGATGCTAGAAATTGTATTGCGGCTTGACAAGCTTTCAACCAAAGACTAGCCTGTGATACTTCAAATTGTGTTGCAGCTTGACAAGCTTTCAACCAAACATCATCACTTGAAGCTATTAATTGGTTGCAGCTGGAAAAGCTTTGAACCAATCTTGTCCTTGTGGCTCCATGATCTAGACATATGTGTAGTTGCTATCTCAGCAAACCTTTGGTCCAAAATCCTTTGTCCGAACAAAAGCTTTTCTTTCTTCTTCCAATGTCCATGCCAAGAGAGCAGGAAACAATGGTGTTTGAGCACAAGTTAGCCATGGTCAGGCTCCTGCTCAAACTAGATGCCACAGAAGCATTGAGGATCCAGACACGTGAAGAAGGATATCCATCTCAGATTGTCTATGACAGCTTGCAAGCACCTCAAGAGGCATACATTTTGGACCAGGTCCACCAGGTTCCTTGCAAGCAAAAACTTTTTGCATTTCATTATGATCCAGGATTCTTTAGCAGCAGCATTTGATGGTAACTTGTTCCATTTTTCTGCACCACCATGGCAAGACATTGCTTTCAGGATGCCATGATGTTTTGTGCCTTGGTCCTGGGAGATCCACTGCTGAAGAAATATTTCCAAGCCTATATCATGAAGGAGGGTATGGCCATGTTTGCAGCTGCACAAGGGCGCCCCAGGCTATAGAGCCATTCCAAGCTGGGCATGCCCACTTTGGTCCAAGACTTCCTGGCTGAGCTGGTCACCTCCCAACATGGTCCCATGGTGACTGCTTTCCTGCTGAAAGCCCAAGCTGTCCAGAAGTGGAGCAGCCAAGACATTGTGGCCTTGTTAGAAAAGACCCAAGAGCTCAACTTCAACCCCAGCATGAGCAACGAACTGAAGGATGGCATCACCAAGCTTTGCCAGAATGAAGGCAGTCATGTCAAGCTTGTCCAAGCTGGCCAAGTGGTAAGCAATTTGGCACCATACTTGACAGAAGAAGATTGGCTCCAGCTGGGTAACAAGAGGTCCCAAGTGTGCCAGCTGGAAGATACCAAATGCCAAGCTCTTGCCTTGTGGATGCCTGAGCCACAAGCAACCACTTTGCATACCATGGTGGCTGAATTCCAAGCTGTGTTCCAGAGCTTGGAACCAAACCCTGCAGTACCAAGCTTGCACACATACCCAGATAACCCAGCCACCTTGCCAGATGATTGGACCAAAAAAGCCTATGGCTCTGAAGAGCCAGGCAGAATTGTCCACTTAGCACTCTGGAAAAAGAAGGTGCCATTGAGAAGCACAGCTGCCAAGTTGGTTGCCAAGTCTGCAGCCAAGGCCAAGGCAGTTCCACAAGCTGTGGAGCCAGCTCCACATTCTGTGGAACCATTGCTGGAACAGCTGCTTGCCAAGTTTGCAGTTGACAAGGCCAAGAAAGGAGACCCTGCAAGTGCTGCCATGTCAGACAGCAAGCCAAGAGCAGCCCCTCCTCTGGCTTTGCCAAAGCCTGCGACCCCAGAACAGCAGGTGGTCTTGCCAGCAGCTGAGCAGCCAGAGCCCAAGCAAGAAGAGCAGCCAAAGCCAGTAACAAGCAAAAGACCATTGGAAGAAGAAGCATACCAAGCTTTTGCCCAAGGCAAAGGCAAGGGCCACAAGAATGGCAACACCAAGAAGCCAGAGTGCCAAAGCCATGGTTTTTAAAAGGCCTGCTGCTAAGGCAAAGCCTTCAGGCCAAGTGGCACCACCAGCAAAGAGACCAAGCAACCAATACCAAGGATTGCTAGGCTGCATCAGGTGTAGAGGAAACAAGAATGGCTGTGCCACCTACATTCAGCCAAGTTTGCAAGGCTTGAGGCTTCCAGGCAGGGAGGCATGGTGCGAAGCAGAAAACCAAGAAATGATTTCCCCAGCACCACAAAGCCAAAGCCATGAGTTTGCAGGGATGCAGCTGGAAAGCCAAGCTGCAGGGGAGCCAATCCCAGGTGCTGAAGCAGCTATAAGAGCCAAGCCCAAAAAAGCTACAATGAAGAAGCTTATTCGGATCATATATCTAACATTTCTAAGCATTTAAAGTGCTGAAAATATCTAGCTTGCCAAAAGCTTTCAACCTGTCAGCTCCAAAAGCTTTCAATCTTTCAGTCCAGAAGCTTTCAATCTTTCAGCTCCAGGAGCTTTCAATCTTTCAGCTCCAGAAGCTTTCAATCTTTCAGCTCCAGAAGCTTTGAAATCTTCACTTAGCTTGACAGCTTTGAATGCAAGGCTGCAACCATTGACCACAAGATTTCCATTCTTCATGTTTTTCAGCAACTCAAGCTTCAGTGAAAAACACAAAGAAGCATTGCATTACCATGAAATGAAGCTTCATGTTGCTGTTTCTTTTTTTCGACATCCCAATGAGAAGAAGGCATCAGCAAGCAACATACATTGCATCAAATTAGTTTTCATCTACACCACCAGTTTTGTATTGTCAGATTTCTGGCAATGGCTTCCTCTTCTGCTGGGCCCAAGGCAGCCAAATTGGCAAAGCTGCAAAACTTCAAGGCCAAGTTGCCAGCACACACCCAAGCAGCCTTGTCCGCCATGATTGCAGAAGCCCAAAAGCATGGATTGCCAGAATTGCATACCAAAAAGCACCAGTTGCAAGCCAGAGAACAACTCTTGGCCAGCTTCCATGATCCTGTTTTGGGGCCATTGGTCCAAAGCATTGACATGGAGCTTGCAGAGGGTGGTACCACCGCCGCCAATTTCTCTATGTGTACGGTCTGTGCCAACAAGGTGGCTCTTACAGCCAACTTTTCCACACCACCCACCAATTGACCCCTTCCACTTTTGACAAACCATGGCGCCTCATCGTGTATTGTGATGAGATCATCCCAGGCAATGTCTTGGGCAGGGCCACCAGGAAGTGTTGGTGCATCTACGCCACCTTCCTTGAATATGGCCAGCACCTCTCCCAACAAGACACCTTGGCCACAGAAAGAACCAGTTTTGTGAGCCAATTGGATGCAGGGGTCAGCGAAATGTTGAACCATGTCTTGCTGTCCATCTTTTGCCACCCTGCTTGCAATCCAACCCAAGGCATGCTGTTGCCAGGTCCCAATGGTGGTACCAGATTTTTCTTCACATTTGCCATTTTATTGGCAGATGGTGCAGCACAGAAATTAGCTTGGTCCTCCAAAGGAGATAGTGGTGACAAATTCTGCATTTTGTGTGCCAATGTGAAGGGGTCTGCACCACCCCAAGAAGACCCAGATGACCCCAACCAATTAGTCCACACCACTTTTAAATATTCAGACCTGGTCTTAGTGCAAGACCAAGAACTTCTGGATTCTTATGCCAGGCTAGATGCTAAAAAGCACACCGCCACTTCCAAGCAGTTTGAGCATTGGCAAAAAGCCACAGGATGGACATGGTCCAAAAATGCTTTGCTTCTTTCACAACCCTTGCTGGAGAAAGGCTTGCTGAAGCCATGCCAGCAATTCTGCCATGATTGGATGCATGGCATCCTTCAAGGCACTGCACCTGTGGTTTTGTATCACACTTTGGCCATAGTGAGCCAAGAGTGATTGCCAGTGTGGTCTATGCTTGAACGGTATACTAAAGAATGGGTTTTGCCAGCTGCATGGAAATGTGGCCATGTCCACCAGCTCTTTGATAAAAAGAAAAGTTGAAAAGTACAAAAATAGCCAAAGGTTTGCATGCCAGGACAGTGAATGCTTGACTTTGTTTCCTTTGGTTAGGGTTAGGCATTTCTTGCACACTCTTGTGGCCAAGCATGGCCAATGCCTAGAAGCATGTGAAACTTTTTTTGCCACAGCCACAGTAATAGATATTATCCACCAAGGTTGTCACCATGGTCTGGCAACACCAGCAGCCTTGCTTCAAGCCATTGAAAAAGCAATCCAAACTTTTGTCCATTTAGATGTTGCTCCCTTAATCAAAAAATGGCACTGGCTACTCCACCTGCCAGATACCTTGAGCAGGTTCCAAACTTTGCCCAGTTGTTTTACTTGTGAAAGAAAACACAAGGTAATCAGCAGGTTTGCCACACCAATGGTAGCCACCAAATCCTTTGATCAGGCATTACTTGGCCAAGTCTTGCGCCAAGAGATTTGCACCCTCCAGGAACCAGATTTGTTCCAAGCTGGTGCCCATCGAGTAGATTGCCATAAAGTTTCCAAAAAGACACTTGCATTTTTGACTACATTCCTCCAAGAAAAAGTAGAAAATGTTGAAAGCAGCCTGGTGTTGAAAACAAAAAAGGGTGGCCCTTGCCACAAAAATGATGTGGTAGCCTTTGCCAATGACACATCCTTCCTGGACACAAACCCCAGCAGCTGTCGAGACACGTCGGATGCTGGGATTTTTGCCCAGGAAGGCATTGTGCCATTCCAAGTGGGGGAAGTACAGTTGCATTTGAAAATCAATGGAGTGGCATGTGCACTGTTGAAAGTTTGGACAATTGTTGAATACATTCCGAGCCAGCAGCATGCCACCTGCAGTGTTGTGGATGACAACTTGGGTTTTGTTCCCAGTGACCAGATTGTGTGCCCACTTGCATACACAAAGCAAGAAGCAGAAGCCAAAGTGTTGCTTCCATACCAACTTTACAAGGCACCTTGAGCATGCAGCCAAAAAAGATTGCCGCAATTGCAGCTCTTCAAAGCTTTGCAACCAACATCTTGCTTTTCAGTTGTTGTCAGCTATTCAAAGCTTTGCAACCAACATCTTGCTTTTCAGTTGTTGTCACTATTCAAAGCTTTGCAACCAACATCTTGCTTTTCAGTTGTTGTCAGCTATTCAAAGCTTTGCAACCAACATCTTGCTTTAAGAAAAAGAAATTTCAGGAAATCAGCCATAGTATGGCTTTAAATCTTTACTGCAAAAACCATTTTCACACACACCAGAATGTCGTTTTGCATGTATCAAAAACAAATAAAAACTAACTAACTTAACTAGTTATAACTAGTTGCCAAAAATTAGCAAACTAACATCACTAACATAACTAGTTATAAAAAACCGGATCCTTTAAGCACGGTAGAGAAGCTTGCCAACCTTGCCAGCGGCTGGTGAAGGTGTTGAAAGAGTACCTGAACTTATATCAGGAGGAGTCACTCGCAAAGCGGGTGGAGGTGGCTGGCTTGCTATGTGCACACGCCAATGCACAGACGATGACGCAGAAGGAAGTAGAAGCAGAGTACGACGCAAAGGAATGGGCAAAACCAGTAGTACCAACAGAATGGCAAGCTATGAAGAAGGCGTTGGAGAAGGAAGTGGGTGCTCCGCTGGATGACAAGCTCTGTCCGGCAAAGGAGTATACTTGCAAAGGTTGAAGCAGGTAAGTAGAGGGCGGAGGCCCTGACAGAAGTCATCTCAAAGATGAGGTGGACCCAGATGCACTGATGCCGGTCTGGGATCTAAAAGAAAATATCACTGTGAAGAGAGGTGCAACAACTGTGGGAGAACCACGGAATTGGGGAGGGGGTGGATTTTGGTGGGAAACTGTTGGATGATGATAGCAGTCAAACACACCAGAAGACCAGAGCTGCAGGGAGACTACTTGGATGTGGTTGAGCAGTACAAGGACTACATCTTGGGTGAATACGTGTACGGACAGCAAGGCAAGGATTCAGAAGGGAGCACTATAGCAATACCCCCTTGGTGCTATCCTACAAGAGGTGCGAGGAAGCAGGCCAATGAAGTTGGCCACCACGAATGAAACTCCTATACCTAGTGGCGCTGAAAGAGGCATCGAAGGATGCAACAGTGCAGGAGAGGAACTTCACCACACCTTTGTGCTCGAAGAGGCCGGGGCAAATTCAGGATGGTGAGAGGGAGCAGAAGTTTGTGAGAACGGATAACCCGCCGAAGAAAGGCGATCCGCCGAAGAAAGGCGATGGGAAAGGAAAAGGAAAGAAGGCACCCAAAGGATGCAGTGACAGGACGCCTTCGGGGCAACAAATCTGCTTCAGGTTCAAATCAAAGTGTAGGGCAAAGAAATGCAAATTTGCACACGTTTGCGGTGCATGTCACTTGGACAAGCACCCGATGTATGCCTGCACACATCGGACAAGACAGGATGCCGCAAATACCGAGGGATCTGGCTCCGCGACTGCTTGCAGGAGCTGGCGAAGAAGTTCCACAGTTCATGCTTGACATCCAGGAGCTGGACATTCAGAGAGATAGGAGGTGTGACCTGACCAAAAAGAAAGTCATCAGGAACAAGCCGTTGAAAGAGATCGGAGAGGGCCGATACTTCGCTTTGATAATCACACCACCATGTTCCACATCTCAAGAGCAGTATGGGGAATGACCAGAGATCTCATCGCTTCAGCAAGGTGCGAAAATTCATCCCACTTCCAGATCAACCCGTTTCTGGAGCTTCCAGGCATCCGCCCCTGCACTGTTGCCAGGCCCACGATGGGCAGAACGTGCATCACTCGGTGTTCAAACCCACTACCGGTAGTGCAGGCGAACTCGGTATCTAGTTTCATTGTGATACCAAAGCTTATCACGCTGCGCACCCTCCTCCTTTTACCGTACACGCTGGGGCTCCGTCAATGTCCTCCATTTTGCATGCAGCCTCCACCAAAGAGCTGACGTAGTCGAGATGCCTGTCCTCCATGGCCAACTTCAGCTCAGCTGTCAACTGCCGTGCAAGGCCTTCTTCATCTCCCTTACTGGCAGCCAGCTTGGGTCCTTTCAGACCCACCTTGTCCAGCAGAGCAGATATATATATATATATATCAGCTGCCACCTCTATGGAAGCTGCGTCACCATTGCGCAGCGAAAGCGGATCCATCCACCACAAACAAAATCACGGACCTGGCCTATGGGGATCTGAGCCTTCACTAGCATTAGGGCACAAACTTTAACGTAATGTCACGAGCAAGTATCGTTTTTCATGGTTCCGTCAAATCGGAAAAAGTGAGGCTGATAGAAACAATATGAGATGATATGAAATGACATGAAATGATATGAAATGACATGAAATGATATAAGACGGCATGTAATGATGTGAAATAAATCGAAATGACACAAAATGATAAGAAATGATATGAAGAGATATTAACCGACCCGAATATGGGCAAATGACTCTTCAACAGAATGATATGAGTCCCCGTCTTGATATGGCAGCGGCAAACACATGCAAGAATTTCTGGCGATTTCTGGTCTGTCTACGATCTCGCATCGCTAAAAACTTCAAATGATCGTTATGTTCCCTAATATATGTAGAAACTTAGCATCTTGCTTTGACTTATGAATGAAGATCACTCAATTCTGACAGTCAAGCTTGTCACCGGTCTTGAGTGGACATGCAGCACTAGCAGATCCAAAATTCGCAAAAGTTTATGGCCCTCATCCACACGCACCATACCGTGCCAACACAAAGCAAATTAGTGTTTTTTTCCCTTCCGGTACTTGGCAGGCTGATGTTTGAGCTTCATATGCAAGCAGCCTTGGAGAGGCGCGTCGGTCAACTTTTTTTGTTTGGCAGTTTAGCATAGAGACTTTTATGTTCAATGCTCATCAACCAGCTGAGGCACCCTTCACTTCACAAGGCAGCCGCCAAGATCTTGTGAAGTTGTTCCCGATCTGAGGCAGTTTCAGACCCTAATTTCAAATACAAGTGACAGTTCATCATCTCTATTTCACGTCAGATGTTCTTCAAGTCCTCCGTTTCCAATTGGTCTGAAACTGATGGCAATCAGCAAAATCTCTGTTTCTGCTTACAAGTACGATAAACCAAGCAAGATTCAATTAGTCGATGCTTCACAGGCAGCCAAGTCACGAGCTTCGGAGACAGGTTGAAGCTGCGTAAGCTGCTGAGACTTGTGCCATGGGCCACTGAGTTTGAGCATCATGTAGCACAAAACCTCGGAAAGGCACATCTGCCCAAAAGTAAGAAAAGTCAAAGTTTTCCAGTAGAAAGCTATCAGTTTGCTTTGAGCAACAAAAATCAGTCCATATTTGTTGTTGCGTAGAGACTTTCATGTTCAATCCCAGCTCTGAAAAAAAATCTGACTCATCAACCAGCTGAGGCACCCTTCACTTCACAAGGCAGCCAAGATCTTGTGAAGTTGCTCCCGATCTGAGTCAGTTCGGTTTCGCTTTCAGACCTTTTACGAGTGACACTTGATAATCTCTATTTCACGTCAGATGTTCTTCAAATGATTGCTCGCGAAACGAAGCCACATGAATGGTATCAGTATCAGATTGATGGTAATTAATGAGCCAGTTTTTGCTCACAAATATTATAGATCAAGCGAAATTAAACAAAGCAATGCTTCAAAGGCCGCCAAGTCACGTGCTGAAAAGACTGCGCTGCTACCCCGCAAGTTGAGGAAACTAGAGCCGTCTCTGCATGCCCAACACAAGAGCTTTCCAAGTTCAGGTTCTGATCATCTTGTCTTGGAGATGATCTCAATGTCACAAGCGTACGATGTCCAAGTAGTTGGTTCATGAAGACTCTTTGCCTTGAAAGTACCTTGCACATCATGCTTTCTAGGCCAATAGGGCCGTGTATCAGAAAGAACAGGTGGACAGCTGGAATCTTGTCCATGCTGGTTAGGAAGGACGTGGAGCAACCATGGCTTTCAGTGGACAGCTGGCCTCGTGATTTGATGTTTGAAAACTCAGACTTCTGACGGACGGACAAGGAAAGCTGGTGGAGAGTGACAGTCACAGCACCTGTCTAAGCACTCAGATCTTTCTTGCTTAATTACAGACGAAGCTTTCGAAAAAACACCTGCGTCGTTACTTGATTCCCTTGCTTGGCTCTTTTGCAAAAGCATACCGCAGAGGTTCCTGCGGTTTCTGGATCTGAATTCTGCAACATCCAACTTGCCTGTCACCTTGTCACCATTTGTCACCTCATCCTGCCCTGATTTAGGTCCCTTACAGTATCATAGTTTCAGGATGTTTCAGGTAGTTCAGAAAGTGTTGACCAATGCCTCCGACTGCAAAGTCGGCTTCACTTGCGTTCAAAACTTGACTAGCAAAAATTCACAAACTGCCTACCTATCATGAAGTGTCTGTTGTTTGCAAGTTGAAAGCCTTACACAACACACCCTCTAGCAGGGTATATTCATCAAATTACTGGAAGGCATAGA
>DF244671.1:1962-24542 GCA_000507305.1 Breviolum minutum Mf 1.05b.01 | reverse complement strand
TTTTATGACAAGCTGGCAAAAGACCGGCGCTCATCCATTTTGATGACAAGCCAGCATAAGACCGGTAGTCATCCATTTTTATGACAAGCCAGCATCAGACCAATACTCATCCATTTTTATGACCAGCCAGCATAAGACCAATACTCATCCATTTTTATGACCAGCCAGCATAAGACCAATACTCATCCATTTTACATAGGTATGTATATACACATATACACACATATATATGTACATAAATATACTTCTCAGAAGGAATGTTTACATATTTTTAGGTGATAGGCTGAGTCCCAATGACAGCCAAATTAGCAACAGCAGACAGGCACTAGCACTCTCTCACTTTGACACAGAGGCATCAGTTACTTTTCTCGACGATACTGCCATACTGTTTGAATGATTTTATTCTGGAAGCTCAAATGACTGGCTGCATGTAGAACTTTCATAATTGATTTAGAGTGGGAAGAGTATAGTTTATACCGCACATGGGTGAAGTGCAAGGTGTGTCAAAACTGCAAGAAATTGCAAACACACTCCCCTCCACCAGTCCGCTGATTTGGAACCAGCCGGTGATGGCAACAGAATGTGGAGTTGCCTCATGTCAAAGGTAGGGGTTCACAGCCAAATGGTTTTTGGCAGTAAGATTTGTTAAACTCTGTTGGAAAACTAAACCAAGATCATCCAGGTGCTAAAGCCCACGTTGGTGTTGGACACTTTTGAAACTTTAAAAATATATTTTTTCCTAAAAAAAACCGCAAGTTTCTTTAATTCGTCCATTTCACTTCAGGGACGCCTTCTGCCAGGTACTTCATGCCAGAGGTGCTATGGCAGGAGCCTTTGGTCCAAATTTTAGCCTCAACTGGAGAAGGTGGCAACTATGGAGATCTAGCATCTTGGTAAAGAAGTGCAAACCTGCATTGAAAAATCTCTGTTATTCGAACATTGCGCTCGCCTTTGCAGATACGACTACATTTAGAAGAGCCCTGGCATGGAAGCAGAGTATCTCAGCTCAAATACTATTGCCTCTGAAGGTTCAACTGGACGAATAGCAAAATACTAGGTTTTTGTACGGGTCCCTATGGGTATCGGCTAGTGGCTAATGGAAGCCAACCTACAGTTGGTTCCTGTACATCGCGAGCTTGCCCAGCTTAGGAAGTGGTAGCAAAGCAGATCAGACCAACAGTGAGTGAGGTGCTTTGGTGGGGGGAAAACATGGCTTTGCTGTAATCTATGTTTTGCATTTCATGGAGTCATGGACTTTCGATGATTCATTCAGTGTGCAGTTCACGGGTAGGTTGGCATGTCGGAATTGCGCCTCACGGAGCATAGACGCATGTTGCAAGGCTTTCGTGTGGAGGCGCCTTTGAAGTTCACCAAGCAGTCAGCCATTTTTCGCTTCAAGTTTCAATGGAACACCTTGATGGAGCCAGGCAGCCGCATATGAAAATATCTCCGGGGAGCTGCTCGCAGCTGGCTTGACGCTGCCGCGCACTCCGGTTGCATGTTGAGCAAAGTGTAGATGGATGCTCTCCTCAGGCCCAATATCCTTCTATCGGTCCCAAGAGTCATGGTTTTTGGTTTCTTCTTCCGGCTTTCTTCTTTTGGATTTCTTTATGGGTTTTTATTCTTTTTCTTCTTCTGACTTCCATTCTCCCTTGTATTCTTCTTTGTCTTGTCATCGCAATTTACCTTGCTGTTGCTGTTGCTGTTGCTGCTGGTGCTGTTGCTGGAGCTGGTGCTGTTGCTGTTGCTGTTGCTGTTGCTGCTGGTGCTGTTGCTGTTGCTGCTGGTGCTGTTGCTGTTGCTGTTGCTGTTGGTGTTGTTGTTGTTGATGATGTTGTTGTTGTTGTTGTTGTTGTGGTTGTCGTCGTCGTTGTCGTCGTCGTCGTTGTCGTCGTTGTCGTTGTCGTCGTTGTCGTCGTTGTNTTGTTGTTGTTGTTGTTGTTGTTGTTGTTGTTGTTGTTGTTGTTGTTGTTGTTGTTGTTGTTGTTGTTGTTGTTGTCGTTGTTGTTGTCGTTGTCGTTGTCGTTGTCGTCGTTGTCGTTGTCGGTCTGGCCTGTTATCTTTCTAATAAGCTATTTGTCTTGCCCTTTTATCAAGGTGTTGAGGCAGCAATGTTCCAAAAAGCATCAAAACGCCATCAGATGCCTTCTTTCCTCGTAGCAGGTCTGGGTTTCTACTTTTTGTTCAACATCAAGAGTCAGTCGAAATACCAAATGCTTCAGTCAATAAACTCACAACTGTAATGATGAGTGAGAAACTTCAGGTCTTCTCCATGTGGAGAAATCCAAAGAGAGCCCTTGGTCCTTGACCATCTTTTTGGAGGACATTTGAAGTGCCGATGATTTGATGAAGAAGTGTAAGATGAACAATTTTTGTAGTAGGAATGATTCCACTCATGGCAGGTGAGAGTGTGACTCATGGCATCGCATCCATCAGAAGATGTTGGATATAAACATGGTGCTACAACTGCAAGTCACCTGAATGTCAACCTTTACCTTGGGGCGACCTCCCAGGATCTCAGCCATCACTTTCCTCGGGGTGCCCGCGGCCAAGTGCGGCGGATGAGCTTGGAGGAGACCAAGGCAGCCTTGAGGCGCATCATTGATTTCTATGTCTCACCGTCTCACCTACTTCACTTGGGCGTAGAATCGTAGAATGTGCAAAACACCAATGTGACCACTGTTGGACTGATTTGTTTTGAAGGTGGTTAGCTGGCCTACACAGCTTGTTCTGGGAGCATCTCGCTGCAATTTCTATAGAGTCTAGACAGGTACCAGGGAGGCACAGTGGTGTGTTGAGAGGCTTTGTGCAAGACCTCTGAGGCGTCCAAAGCCGACGCTGAGGGGCTTGTGGCCGAGAGGCACATATTGGATTTTGGACAAATTGGGAAGGTTTCTCGACATCATTGAAAACACTCGAATTGAAATCAGGGTCTTGGTCCTGATGCATTGAAATGGCATATATACTGTAGTTCATTCCTTTTCTCTTTCCTCCCATCTCATCTTTTCTCACAGTCTTCTTGTCCAATGCATCGGCTTCTTGGAGGTTGCAATTGGAAGCATTGCCAGAGGGCGTCCAGAATCGCTACCTCACCGCCTCCGAAGTAAAGGCTTTACGGCAGATGGCAGAGGTCGTGGATGCACAGGTGGCAACTTGGATGCACCAAACTGAAACCATCTGATGCAGAGACAGGTTTCTCCCGCAGTTGGGCAGTTTGATCAACATTTGGAGTTGCTAAGGCAGGCCTGGATCCATTCGATCTTGCCAAGGGACCTGATGGTCGTTTCCGGACTCTTGTTTATGCCTCAGATGTTTCCGCTTGAGATGCTCAGGGTGGACCTTGGTTGATGCACAGGTCCATGGAGATGCCAAACCAGAAAATATCCTTTGCACCGCAACTTCCACACGTTGTGCCGTCCTGGACTTTGGCTGGGTGGGTGAAGGCCTCTTAGATGTTTGGATGCAGTTCAATGCCGTGAATTGAAACGCGATGTCCAAGAAAGACATTGGAACAGGAAAAACTAATGAGTGGAAATCTAAAGGAATGATTGAAGACAGTGTACTGTAATTACAATGTATGCTGTAAAAGTGTATACAGCACACCTGTTGTTGATCGTGTTAATATGTCAAGCTTCAGACTCGCCACAAATTCACTTTGAACATGCGCATGCTTGATACGGTGGCACTGGTTCAGGTTATGGAGCTTGTGATGTCGCCTACCTTTTGTGGAGCGAGATGGCAACCAACGTAGTCGAGGCGAGGTGCAAGATGCCTAGAGGACGTCAAGAGTTAATGGCCCCTTGATATACAGTATTGTTGTTTAATGGATACGTGATAAATAAGTCAAGAGCGGAGTCTGCAGTAGCTGACTTATTTTTGTCTTATGACACTGTCACTAGCATGATTCACCCACCACCTTTCCATTCATGCCTTTTGTCTGACACCATTTTCATCCATTTTCATTCATTATTTGTTATATTCATAATATGCTCGTACATTTAAGCCACCAAGAGGCGGGTCGTGTGAAACTTTGCTTCTTTCATTTTCAACGGACAGCAAACGTGGATCTCAATCTGCAGGAATGTTTGAGATGCGCTGAAGACATTGTTTGTACTGGCCCGGCTTCTGGACACATAGCAACCCCCTTGGCCCTTTGATTTTCGCTTCAACTAGGGTTGAAGTTGAAACGACTGGCAGGAACTGTTGAACTTCTACTACTCAGTGGTCACAGAACAGATACAGGACAAGAACTACACCCGTGATGTCATGCAGCAGCATTTTGACCTCTGCGTGCTAGACTTCATGCGAGCCTTGCATTGAAGACGGTCCGACAAGCAGGAAGTTGTGTGTGTGAAGCTCTTGACGGACTGGTGACTAGGACCTAAAATGAAAAGAACATGAATTTGTTTGTGCTTAGTGCAACTTGGGATCTTTCAGTGGATTCACAGTTGGACATGTTTTCAGTGCCCAAGGATGGCAACTTGGATTCAAAGGAGGACGTCACTTTTGGGCCATGCGCCTTTGCACGCAGGACTTGTGACGACTTGTAAGTCTGACAGATGCGATCTGTTGGGACTCAGAAAAGGTGGCAAAAACATGGTACTTTTGTGGGCACGGAGTTCACTTTATTCTCAACCACAAAATAAGCGAAAGAGCTAGCAAACAAAGTGGAAAACAACAGGGAAAAAGAAAATTGACGGCAGAAAACATCAGCAAATTCAAAATATAATGAAAAAACATGGGCTGCAAAAAGGGGGGGGAGAACCACAAGAAACAAAACTTCTCCCGCCCCCCCACTTGAAAGAAAGCAGAAAATAAAACAAAGGAAAAGACCAGATCCGATTCTTTTCTTTTGGTTGTCTTACCTCCTTGTTTGGTAGTTTGTCCTTTTCTTGATATTCTATATAATGTTGTGAACAATTCATGTACTGCATGTTGTGCTGCATATATTTTTGTGATCCAAGGGATGGTCATCAACCCAACCCAATAGTAGGGCTTTCTATATCCTTCGCAGCTCCGGATAGGTCATATTCATGTCATTAGTGGATTCGCTGTGACACAGAGATCATTCCCAATCAATGCCAACTCCGGCTTAATTATTGATCAATTATTGAATGTTTGTTTGAGCAGGGGTGTACCAAGAAACTGACCTGCCCAATTTTATAAAGACACGGGGTGGTTTCGCAAGTTCAAGTTTTGACTATGTCATATAGCATTTTATATTATAGATGATAGTCTACTGGATGTGGTTTATGATATTTACTGTACATCGAACTGAAAATTCAGCAATTTTTGTTCTCTATGCTTAGGTTATAGATGTCGTTCCAAGTTGTTTGTTCCCGTTGCGAAAAAATTGGACCCAGGCCCTGGGCGGTTGAAACCTTGCGCCGCCAGCTGCGGCGGAAAGAAATGTGGAGCTATGCAACATTTATGAACACAACACGATATTCACCATTGGAAGTTACAGTGTTTCGAGTTAAAGGTCTTGGTTTGTGATCCTAGAGTCTTATATCCTGAAAGACATGAGTCATGAGTCATTTACATTCCCAGAAAAAATGCCAATTGAAACTCGAATGGACAACATATGTTTAAAACCATCCAGGCCCAGCCTGAAAACTAAAGGGGTCGTTCACTTTCAATGAAACCAGCAGGCACATTTTAATTTGGGATGAATCTTTGCAGTTTCAGTTTCTTTGGAAAGGTTTGAGCTTGTGTTTGCAAGTCTGTAGTTTTCAACAACATACCTTGCCCGGGCGGATTGTCTTTGGCTCTTTGGCAGACTTCACAACTCACAACTGATTGAAGGGAGGAAGCATTCTTCATTGTCATGATTTTGCATTTTTTTTCAACATGCGTGGGAATCCAATAGAGCAGCTCCATACTTTGCCCACAGCGACTATGTAGAAGCTCCGCACAAAATTTCTGACATTCAACAATGAAGCATACAAAAGCCTTAAGCACGAAGATGTGAGCCGAATCTATTCGTCACTCTTCAGGACTTTCCTTCACGCTTCGTCCAGTGTGGCACCGGGGGCCTTTTCAGCATGGGCTGCGGTGGTTCTTCGGAGGTGCCAGTGGTGCGGTTGATTCCATCTGACCACATCCACATTAGATATCAGCTTTGGTTTTTTGTGGCAAAACTGCCACATTGAGAGGCAAAATATGCCGCGAGCTATGAGGACAGAGGGGCTGGACGTGCGACGTTTCAAGCTGCAAAGCTCAAGAGTTGTCCTGACAGGCAGTGACCGGGAGTGCGCCACAGGCAGGCTATTTTTTACATGGACCATGGGGTGTATGGTAATTCTCCAGAGATCTCCAAAGTGTCGCAGCAGAAAGTACAGAAGACAATGAATCACACATCTCTTGAAGAGACTTAGTTGTTGAACTTCCCTTGGGGCTCATTTAGGTCTTCATTTAAACCACGGACATGTTTTGCATCAAGCATTAGTCATAGACTCAAAGACTCATAGACAAATATCACAAACTGGCAGTTACAACTCACTTCAGACATCTTCTGACAGCGCAGAATCTTGACCAGGCTGCGCCAACCCCGAAGGCGAAAGAGCCTGAGGTGGCTTGATGTGCGACTTCAAGTGAGACTCACATTTTCAAAGGATCTTGCTATTGAAGTGGCAAACCTCACGCAGATTTGTTCCGCATGACTGGCTTCTTTTCGAGTTTCCTCGCTTTTGCCCGTTCTAATGATAACACACCCAAGAACTGAGCTTGGACTCTGACCCTGGATGTGTTGCACGAGTTCGCATCAGGCCCCACAGAGAGCTGCGGCTGTTCCTTGGCTTTGGGCGTCGCTGGATGTTCCAGGGCTGTTCTCACGTTGCACCTTAGGGAGGGGGGCAGGACGGCCAAAAACTACATAGGCAAACATCGCCAGGAAACAACACCGGCTTCTCGAAGTTTGGGGCCAAAGATCGTACATGGTTTGCACTTAGACAATGTTTTCTCTTTTAGGGTTTCTACACTTGGAAGGTATAGTCCATAGTTGTATAACTTGTATAACCCCTAACACAATGAAGTTTTGGTTTCTTGAATTCAAAGCTGTAAACAAATTGGCGGCCAAGGCGTCTCAAGCCTCACAGGCAGGCATCACAGGCATCCACTGAGGATGGTGCAGGTGTCCGGGAGCCCAAGATGTGAAAGTCATTTGAAGTCATAAGAAATGACTTCGACTGAGTTGAAATAGATGCAGACATGGCAACAATGCAAACAAACGTTTGAAGTCCGCCTTCAAATGTTTGAAGTCAGTATATATACATTTTATAAGATGAGGCTGTCCAATGTTTCCTTTGCAGCTTTCAGCAAACGTTTAAATGCTGGCAGAAACTCTCGTTTTGAAACGGTCCTGGGTGCCTCACCTTTTTGGTGGCAGAATCACAATGTGGTCGTTTCTGTAGCTGAGGTGGAAACTCCTGAGGAGCCCGAAGAGGTGGGGACTATGCCTGGGATATTAGTGGTCTACGAGAAACCTCGTTTTTCTTCCTCCAAATCTAGGTATTCTCAAACTATTAGAAAGCATCCCAAACATGAGAAAAACTGAACACCGTAGACATGTGGCTGCCTTTTTTGCTCCTATGTTGAGGGCATGGCCATGAATTTCATCAAACAAACAGCGGATCATCGGATACTTGTAGTATCTCGTAGTTCAGATCTGCAAGAACTTCCTTGATCCGACTTCCTTTTGAAGTTGGAGATACCTGTTGGATGGTAGAATACACCAAGGCTCCTTTGGCGTGGTGGAGTGTTCACACCGATTGGATTCGAGATAGCAGGGGCCTTGAGAAAAACGTGCAGTGGGCAAATGACTGGGTCAATGAATGAGTGAATTTGCGTCCAAAGTTGTTGATCCGCTAGAGAAAAGCGGGTTCAAATAGGGATTGACGGCTTGTTGGACTTGAGCAGCTTCAACCACAGGATTTGTGGCAGACTCCGTCTCACAGTGCACTTCATAGGAAGATGGACACGGAGCACAAACACACACAAACGCGAAATGAGGACATCTGAAAGTAGATAAGCATTTGGACACATGCATGTGCGCAGACCAAGCAGTACATATGTAGTTGCGTTTGCACGACATCTTTCGACATACCAACTACCAACCAGTTCTTTATCGATGGACGACAGAACTACCAACAAACGTAGGTTGCATGTCTCGTTGTTTTTTCTGTCTGTCTGCATGTCCGCCTATCCACCTTTCCATTTATCCGCATCTATCTGCTATCATCTATCCATCTATCCATCCATCCATCCATCTATCCATCTATATGTCCATGAATCTACCGTCTCTCTCTCTCTCTCTATCCGCATATGAGTCTATTTTTCTGCACAAGTCTATTTACTATCATGTTACAGGCATGCAGTATAAACATGAAAGATGTCATGAAAGATGTGTTTGTTGGTGCATGCATCCTGGTATACATTCATAAATGGACTGATATACATGTTCATTGGTCGGTATTTCCACACATTTAGTGTGGTTTCAAAACTATCCACATTTGTACACAGATCGAGGGGCAGTATAAAGTACATACAAAGTACATACAATATCATCATCTAAATCAACATCCGCACTTTGAATTTGCAGGATTCATGATGGACCTCTTAGGTTCGCACGAGATCCTTGCAGCTTACAACTTCTTCTTCGAACACATTGGTATTCGAAAAGGTGCACTTTGACGATATCTACTGTAAACCAGAACATGGGATGTCCATTGTTGAAATGCTTGGGCATGTCTGGAAAGGTAGCAATGACAGCAAACATGATAAACATGCATACGTGCACGAAAAAAAACGCGCAGGTTGGCGAACGCCACCATTCAAAAGAGAGGATGTGCAGGTGCAGCTGTGTGGCAGTCCAACCAATGCAATCCATTAATTCAGACCTACCAATTCTTTTGATGTGATTGTTGTATTGTCATGATCAAATGCCGAAACAGTTCTACTGGGTCATGAGAAGAGGTACCTGATATGAGGTTCTTGAAAAGTAGCAGCTGACTCGTGACAGATTAAAAAGATGCCACAAGAAGCAACGCACACCAGGGGCCGTTCATGGCAGCTGCTGAAGTGGTTGCAGTAGTTCGCAGGGCAACCCAGAATGCCCTCCACAATGCTGTGAGAATGTTGAAATGCAAGAAGATGCATGCGGCATAATGCGGCCATAGTCTTGTATCAATTGAATTCAATCAATCTCTAGCCTTCTACGTATTTCATACATTTTCAATCATTTTCATACGATATAACAATATAACACCCCTAAAACCTTCTCCTCTTTTGGTCGCATGGTCTCAGTCAACAAACAAACGTCTCAAACCTCTAGGGCATCGCATCGACGAGCTGGGACAGGGTATGGTGCTGCGGCAGCTCGAGGCACGGGTCCATCAATTGTTTTTCGCCCAACCATTTCCAACTACTGTTTCTTTCTCCTGCTGGTTTGAACCTTTTGTATGGCAAGACTCCGACGAACAGAGGTTTCAAGAAGATTTTTTCTGGTGAGAAGCCTTCTTTCCAAAACTGCAGCGTGCGAACAGGGGTCTTCTCATGACTTCCTATGGGGTTGGAGTCCCGAAAAAGCGCCCAATCAGGCCTGGGGTTCTGGAGTTTCATGTCAATCTTAGCACAAATCTTGCAGTTTGCGTTGACACTGTGCACAGATACATGTCACAACCGAAAACGTGATTTGACTCAGGCACCACATTTGATGGACTTCTTTCGAGGCTTAGTGTTTGCCACTATGAGCGATGCTAACGGCCTCGTGGCCGGTCTGCAAACAATTGATGAAAACGTCTCTTTTTATTTTAGCCAATTGCAAATCTTTAAATTCGGCGGCGCTGAGCTGAGGTGGAAGGGTTGGATGATGCAACCTTGGACTACTATGCACCCCGGCTCAACAGCTGGTCATTGGGAACAACAAGGTATCCATACCCGGACCTGGCGACGCAATGATGACTCTCTGACAAGTGCGTTATCAATAGCTAGTCATCCAAGCAAGTGGCATGTATGGATTCTAACGCTCAAAGTCATATTCTTGAAAAGTCGTTGATAAACTCTTTGTTGTTTTGCTGAGGTCCAAAGCCATCCTATTTTGGAGTCTTCCACGGTCTTGGAAAGGATTGTCACAGCGGATGTCCTGAAAAAAGGCCAAGCTGCATGAAAGCGATAAGATCGCACTTGACACCTTCAGCTTTCCACAGCCGCTCCCCTAAGTTCATTTGAGATGCATAACTATTGCCTAGTCCAATAGCAGCAGGTCCTGAAGTGATCGCTGAGTCTGCCGAGGTGCTGCTTCAGGGTGTTTCTATCTTGTTTCATACAAAGCCAAGACCGGACCAACTGTCAACTTCATCCGGTTTGGTCAGACCGATCTACCCAAGGCCGGTGAAGCGAAGCTGGAAGAAGCCCCGACAGAAACAGCAGAAGCAGAACCCGAACCAGCAGAGAAGAAGGAGCAGATTGAAGTGAAGGACCTTTGTGTAGCCTTTATTCGGCACGACACATGACGTTTGATTTCGGGATGTGCTGGGTAATGAGCCAATGGGCTGTCTTGGGCTGGCCTTGAGCTGGCGTTGATGGTGCAAGATCACCAAGACGTGTGTCCATGTATCCAATGGCCAAATGGTAAAATTCGCAGAGTAGTCTTTTGGATTTGGCAAACATTCACGAAACCCTGTGAAACTTTGGGTCAGGAAGAGGTCACAGAGGCCCAAAAGGAAGATGTTGGTAAGCCTGAGAATGGAGATGGAGCCGCAGACCCAAAAGGTGCTGAAGATGACTCGAAGACTGCAGAGTCCCAGGCCGTTGAAGTTTGATCCGATTTGTCGTATTTTGAGTGTATTTTTTTTGCATCCCAAAGATTGATGTAGAACGTGTGGTAAGTTATGGTGCAGTGCTGTTTTTTTTTCCCCATATTTTCCTCAAGAGATTTGTCATGCAACATGGAAGAACTTCTACAGGTTGCAGCCTCGGAATCAGCGGTTGGAGACTCGGTTGGTCAGTCAAATTGGTTTCAGGATAGGTGAAGACAAAGAAGACATAGCCGCGATCAGCCCTATTTTTGATTTTCACCGCTCATGTTTGTCGTACATACTAGTATATAGTCTAGTGTTGCACATTAGCACTGACGTATGCCGTCCTTTGCCCCCGCCGCCACAAGGACAGGTCTTCCATGACATGACAGGATGATTTTCACAAACGACATACCATACCACCACGTTTATGTGTCTAAATTAGGGCACTGTTTGCGGGTTTCACTTTCAAGCACCACAAGAATCCCCCACGCCCACCATATTCCCTGTTCCTTCCATTGCCCACGCCTGCGACGTAACTTCATTTCATCCGTTCTTGGGAAGAACCACCTGTCCCCATATTATTGTGCACACGAGGCAAACCAAGGAGCCTGACTGTATATCATACAAAAACCATCGTGGAACAAAGCATCCCCAATACCGTTTTTGGACAAAATCCTACACAAGTCGATACAGTAACTCTTCAACGAATTACAGTCCTTGAAAGGAAACTTCGTTACAGTATTATACTCAAGGATTGCTGTGCATATGGGATCAGCATAGCAGCATAGATCAACCCCTCTTTCACATTTTTGAGTTGCCGCGGAATCCGCCCTCAGTTTGATGGCCAAGGCTGCAGCACCACTGATGTTAGGTAATGGATAAGGCAAAGTTGACTCGTTTGGTGTCGGGCTCAGCATCTTCGATATCAACTTCCAAGAACCAAGAAATGTGGCAATGCCTTGGAAATTGCATCTGGGAGAATGTATTTGGGCATATTATAGCAACCTCACTCGACCTCGCTAAGCATCATTGTTTGATGGGGGCGACATAAAAGATTGAGCTTGGTTCATGTGAGTATATGAGTCTAGTTCACCCAGAATTCTTACCAACGTCGTGGGTTGGGTCGTCCTTGTCCATTGGTCACTGTTGCTCGAAAAGGCATTGTCACGCATGTTGGGACTGTGGGCTGTGCAGGCGTACGAAAGTACGAGACGTTCCAACTTTGTGGGTGGTAACTTTGTGTCTGTTACTGCCCTGTGAGGGGCGCTAATCCTAAGCGAATCTCTTCAATTGTGCTTAAGTTGAAAGAGTGGGTATGTTGAAATTGTAAGTCGATCATGCCAGTAGCCAGACAACCAAAGGTTTCTGGTCTATAGGGCTGGCGCACGGTTGTCGCACTGTAAGCTACTATAACTATAAATTATAAAGTATAAGCTGATCTTCACTCGTTTGATGCTGTCCTTTGCCGCTACTTGTACCTCTTTCTGACAACCATGCAATGTAGAAGATGCGTTAGTTGCGGGACTGTTGCAGCGTGGAACTGCCAAATGAAGGTGTTTGAGGAGGGTTGATGTATCGTTTGTGTTCTAAACCTGGAAGCACACTTTATGTTACTCTCGAAGCAATTTTCCACCACAAACTTCAGCATCATTGATGCCTTCATGGTGGCTTCTTGGCCCAAGAAGGGCCGCCAAAAAGGTTCGCGCCCCCGATGGATGGCGCGTTCTGATCGATGGAGGTGTGAACCAGCAATAGCTGAAGCTCCAGTGCTTAAAAGTATAATACCTTGGGGTGTACAGTTTACAAGTTTCTGGGTTCAAGATTGGCTTCACGATTCACTAACAATCGGTTCGGTTCAACCCTGCCAACCTAGGAGGCTTTGGCAAAATCCGGGCCAGAGCTCTTCCACGAGCTGCGGCGCATCTATTCTGTGGCCCAGGTCCACTGTGGCAGATTGTGTATGGTGCTTGTTTGTCGCCATCATTCCCATTGTGCTTGCGGCAGCCACCTGCCACCAATGGCTGTTGCAATGGTGAAATGTTGGCGCTGCTGCTGTTGTGGTGGCGGTGGTGGTGCTGGTGGTTTGGTGCTGGTGCTGGTGCTGGTGCTGCTGGTGCTGTCAGTTGTGATGGTTTCCGTTGTGGCCATCCTGGGTGGAGGAAGTTCCCATCAGCCACAGGTGGAAGACTACTTTAAGAATGGAGCAGGGATCTCAACGACAGACTCTGATTGACGTTGCGATGTCTTTGAGTGAGGAGATGGTAGGCGCATGCTGATGTCCTTTGTATGTTTCCACCCTGTCATTTGTATGTTTGCCCTCACCCTGACGAAGTCCGAATCTTTTGGCCAAAATTGATACTCTAAGTTCTGGAGAGATGATTTGATGCGAACTGACTTGCAGCTCATAGAGGTCCATCGAAGGGAGGCACGCAACAACGTGAACTGGAGAGTGCTATTTTGGTATGCAGCATGCATTAATGCATGTGAAATAAAGGAAGAGGCAAGAAATCTAAAAACTTCTTCTTGAGTCTTGTCAGCATGTATTTGCCTCTTCTTGTATGGCTAGTTATTTTACATTTTTCTACGCTGTTTTTACGCTGTTTTTGAAGGCTTTTGAATTGTTTTCGTATCTCAGAATCCACTTGCCAGGCAGGTGCGCCAGAGCCTCCGGACTTGTCAGAGGTGCGAGATTTTTGTAGTGCGTACAGCATGGGTGAAGTTGAATCCTCAATTGAACAGGGTGACTTTGAAGGAAGTTGAGATCCAGACACCTCTGGATCTTGCTGCTAGCACACTTGAAAAGAATTATGATTCCTGCTCCTAAATTTATGAAATTACAAGCTATGCATGTAGTATGCACTATGTACGAAATTGTATGATTATATATTTCTATAGATTACGTAAGCGTGTGGAGAGGCGGATACGAACTACTATCAAAATCTCACTTACAGACAACACACACACACACAGCTTTGGGTCGAAGTTCCCAACGTTCATCATCCATCAGTTTCGCAAGGTGCCACTTCCACCTTTGCCACAGGGAGCGGCAGGAGAGCTTAGAGTAGACCTTGAGGGCTTTCAGGGTAGCCCTGCAGGTGGTGTTCATATCCGCCAGGCTTGGAAGGCCCCTGCTTTCCATTGGGGCAAACTCTGGGGAAAGAACGGGAAGAGCCGTTGCAAATACTGCTGGAAGAGTGTCTCCTCCAGTGGACTTAAACAGCACCAAGGCTCGTCTAAGAATTGTATTCGGTGGCAATTGCGATTGCGAAGCCGCGGCAAGTCCTGGTCCCAAGCAGGAAAGGAAGCTGCAAAACTTCAGCAAGAAAAGAATCACCCATATCACCCTAAACAATTAAAGGCAAAAGCGTCTGCCAGAAAAATTAGCAGCGGTACTCACCATGGACGCAACGAGGACATTCCTGACATTCCTGAGCGTGCTACGCGCAGGAAGCGAGAGGTGAGCAAGGACATTCCTGACATTCCTGATCCTGAGCGTGCGCGCAAGGACAGGAAACGGAAAAGAGAACGAAAGGAAAGTCCTGACATTCCTGAGCGTGCGACGCGCAGGAAGCGGGAGGTGAGCAAGGAAATTCCTGACATTCCTGATCCTGAGCGTGCGCGCAAGGACAGGAAACGGAAAAGTGAATGAAAGGAAAGTCCTGACATTCCTGAGCGTGCGACGCGCAGGAAGCGGGAGGTGAGGAAGGACAAGAAACGTCCCCAATTTGACAGTAAAAGCGATGATTGGCCAGATGGCGGATTGGCCCGTGTCAGTCATGTTGGTGATTAGGGTGCTTTTGCTCGGCACCTCCAACATCAACGTGTGGTGCGCGTAGATTTTGGATCGCAGTGACACGGTACGAGATCCGAAAAGGATCGACGGGAAAAAGAGTAAGCAACAGCATCCTGCCATTTGTCGTTTGTGTTTCCTTCTTTTGGACCCACGAAAGGACAGCTTTTCGTCTTGTGCTATATTGCTATGAAAGTTATGAACTGATATGACCATAGTTTGCAATTGTGTGTTTCAGACTTCAGACTAGAGTCTAGAGTTTTATGTCACCTGTCGGCCTGCACTAGTTCGCTAACATGTACCCGGCCAGTGCTGCAGCGTTTCGGTATTTTTTTCAGATGATGTGTGGTGCCGTTTGAGATTCTTTCACAGTCTCTTGGTGATGAATTTGTGTGGGTGGTGCAACCGGTGCTTGCTTTGTGGATCTGAGGCTGTTGGTACCGCTGTGGTTTCACACTCAGCTGTTCTGCCAGCATTGACCACATGTGACCCACAGTGCTGAAGGGTCTGATATTGAAGTGTTTGCATCCGTTTGTGAAACTCAGTGGCATCTTCCAAAATCCGTGTGGCAAACTCGCAATCAAAGCACTTTTCCAAGGCCCAGTCACCGTTGGTTGCAGTGTCTGGACAGGGCTTAGGCGCACTGGAAAAACGGGCCTTGGGAGTGACTTGTGAAAAATGCATCATTTTCCAGGAGATTCGGTGGCAGATCTCCGATTACTTGCGTTATTTGCTGCGGCCTGAAAGAGTCATGTTTTTTTTTCTGAAACGCCAGAGGGGCGTCTTAGAAGAGTAAGGCATCTCACAAGTTGATCATGCAGAGATACGATGAGAAATGTTGAGTTTGAAGATACAACAATTTCACCAAGGTCACCAAATGGAAACTGGATCCGAACGCGACAAAAAGAGCTTTCATCAAATTGTTGCCGGCGAGGCAAGGCATTGGTTGCTGTTTGACCGCAGCCTTGATGCTTCAGTTGTATCTTAGATTCCCCAGGCGGCGCTACGTCATGGCCCACTTTAAAACCAAGGCCGATATGCAAGTCAGACTCGTCACAGAATTGATGATCAGCCTTATCAGCAAGTAGGAGAAGTAAGAGACCCATACGTCGTGGGACCCCTCATAGTTTTGATCCAAACCAAAATCATCCTGCATCATTGATCATTGATGGCTCAAACTGCATTTTGGGGAGATGCAAGTGGAATGTGACGGTTGTATTTTGGACATTTGCAAGAAAGAAATGTCTAGAAAGTTTCAGACACTTCTTTCTTAGTACCTGTTTCTGCTCTAGAACTTGCTTGGACAGGGCGGACCCGACCCCAACACAGAGCTGCAGCAGCAACTTGCCTGAACTTGCCCGAAAGGAGTTGGTTGAATCGATTCGTAGATTTGCACAGACTCTTCAGCTGCTGTGACGTTCCAGGTTTGTCGATGAGTGCAGCTCCAGCAATGTGTGGGCCACTGCTATGGCTACCAGGGTGCTCCGTATGAGATTTTTCGAAGGATGACGCCTGAACACCTCCACGGTATCCTCATTTTTTAACATATGGAGATAGACATGTTCATGCTGGGTGTATGTATGTTCGATATTGTTCGCTCAGTGTTTCCTTTTTCATGGTATTTGCTGATTGAATCAAGTGAACAGCCAGGTGGGCCAGTCAACTTGGGCGCCAGTGAATGGAGCTCAGGTTTCTTGGCAAAGGATTGGCCCAAGTCAGGCTTCAGAAGTTTCGGTTGGATTCTGACGGTAACCCAAATCATCTATTTTGGCACTTGTTTGGTGAAAGCATCCATTTTAGGGCAACACTGTAAGTCTTTTGGCGCCAGCCTGACAGTGTGGAAAACACGTATTAGTACGTATGTATATACTGTATAGATATTCATCATGTGCTTCTAAAAAAAATGGAAGCATTGCATCACCACATGGCCCAAGTGTGTGAAGCTTGTCGCAAGGGTGCATCAATCAGCAGCGATTGTATAGATTTGTATGAGCTTCGGAAGTGTTTCGGGGTCATGATCTTACAGGGTCCCTTACTGCAATATTGTCGGAAAATACGGGTACAGTCAAACCATGTTGGAGAGGCAGCAGATCGCACCGTCTGGTTCCAAAACCTGAACCCCGAATTGCAATTGGTGTTCCAAGTGATGGAAAGAAGTTTCATGAAATTTCAACGTTTGGGAGATTCCTGTGCAGCTTCTGGTAGATTCAAGATGCTAATTTGATACATCAGATATCAATCATTTTATGAGATTGACATTTACTTTTTTTCACCAAGACTCTGGTGGGATCCGACTTCGCCAGACGCCAAAGGCTAGATTGCGACCGCCACTCACCATCACACCAAGAAGGTCGTGGCCTTGGCATCAACCAGATGTCAGATGATTTCAGATGATTTCAGTATCAACAATCGAAATACATCGACCCAACTTTCAACAGAATCCGAGAGAGCATCCAAGGCCCACGGTTTTGGGAGCACCTGGAAATGCAAGTGCCATTGCCAATGCAATGTCACAGAGGCAAAATGGAGACGGCTTCCTGCCTTTCGTGCGGTGTTGATTTGCTGCATCTTCTCTGGGATTTCAATCAGATGCTCCGAAAGCACGACTCTACTGTCTGTGTTGATGATGCTTTCTGCTTTTGGATGCTATTGATATCTTGAGTTTGAACTCGGGCCTGGCAGAAGTTATTGCACCAGGTTGCACGGGATCGGTTCAGCACCGAGGCTGGATACATGACATGCGGTAATCCCATTTGCCAACCATCCAACTTGTCCAAGAAAACGGTCAGGCCCACTGGGTTGAGACATACACCTGTGGTTGGGAAGCTCAGAAACTTACAGAATGTCACACAACAGTGTTGCGCAGTAACACCATGTAACATCTTACACTAGTGAAAATTAATGAACGTGACATTTCCAAATAATTCTGGGGATATTCACAAATTCATGAATTCTGAGAACGATATGTTTCGTCTTTATGCTTGAGGCGAGACCTGCAGGTCCCTCACCGGCTGGCGAGCTCAGTCTGAAAAAGTCTTTCCAACGGATCACGGATCACGGATCACCAATCACCAAGGTTGCGAGGGGCAGCTTAGGCCGGGCATTTCTGGGATTTCTATGGATTTCTGCACTTCACAGCTATGTTTTTGAATCCAAGCAAAACAACTTGGACGGACGTGTCCAAAGAAAAACCCATGCCTGTAAAGCTAAGGCGCTGGTGGTGTGGTAGATCAAGGAGAGCTTCGCTTGATGGGTCTTTTCGTACCTTGGCTCAATTTTTTTGCCTTTCAACTACGACTTTTTGACATCACATTGCCTTTACATGGTTCACTGCATAGGACTTGTACTCGAATCACAAGCACTTCATCCTAACCGCAGTATTCATCCCTTGATCCAATCACATCATTTTCTCTGCGGAAAGCCTAAAATCAAGGCAGCCAAGTGGAAGCTGAATCCTGCGCGGACGAGGGCCGCGTTGAATAAAGTCCTTCCTGCAAGGCTACAGGGTAATCACATTTTGTGCTGAATCTTTGGCATTCTGCAAAGGCATTCTACGTAGTACAAGGAAAGGTATTTTTCAAGCATGCCATCCTAATTTGTGAACATTTGAAGATCAGGCATGTTTTGACCTGTCTGACCCACAGCACTGAGTTGACAGGCGGCGTCATCTCATAACAAGCTTCAAAGCAGAAGCTGTGTTGACCTCAATGGGGTTGCAGAAGGGACGCTTCAGATTCCTGATGATGGACTTGCAGGGAAAATCGAACATATTGGAAGCACATGAACAGGCAGCCCGGAAATGTGATGAAATTTTCAACTATCCAAGCTACTCAGGGCCGCGGTGATGTGAATGACCAGCTTGACAGGTGGGGCAGAACATGGCAGTGTTGTAGCACGTAACAACGAGTTTGAGTTTCACGAAATGGCAACTCTCCAAAGGTCATACAGGATCCTGATTTATCTACAGCATGTTTTCATGACGTCAGATTTCCATCGAAAAAAATCTCGTATCGAGCTGGAGGTTTGACAGTAATGGCTGGGCATGTTGAGTCAGAAACTTGAGTCAGACCCTTGCGTTGCTTCGGGAGGTTCATCCATGAAGTCCAGGTCAATGGCTGGGTTCGAATCTTAGGGCCCTGCAAGTCCTGGCAGAGCAGCCATAAACCACCCAAAAAGTCATGTTAGGTCATTCAGAATTCAATCTCAGTTGTCAAGGAGCCTGGGAGAAACGGTAGTGTTGGCGTCCGTGCCTCAAGCGCTTAGATTCACAGCATGGCTGTGTGCGGATGTCAGAAGATCTAAGGTAAAGCGCCCAATTTCTGCCGTGAACGCAGCCTCCCCTTTTGATCCAAATAAGAGGAGAGACAGTTGGGGGCCTTCAACATGCCAGATCTCAGAAGGTGAGACGGTATATCAAATTATGAATTGTATACTGTAAATTATAGACATCGTTTTGATGGAATGATTTCTTTCGCAAATTGATCACCTTATAAAAAACATGGAGAGGTTGCATAGTGAGCAAGATGTGCGCAAGTCAGTGATTGTTTGTGAGGGGGTGTTGCCGTTGCCTGATGCTACATATTTGTTGCGAAAAGTTTCAATCTACAACTCTACAGCATAGCCCATCATAGCCCCATCTCCAGCGGCCCCCAAGAATTCTTTGGCAGGATACGAGCAGGTGTGAGGCCAACCCTGTCAACCTGACTCATTTAATGCATCCAAAGTTGGACCAAGTTGGTCAGACCCTGGAGAAAGAAGTTGGTCAGTCCTTCAAGGCTTAAGTTTTAAGAATTGAAAAGCATGCTGCATTGGTGACACGGGAGTCACTGGCAAAGCCTACTAGTACGTATGTTTTTGATTGTCTTTGTTGTTTGGAAATGAGGTGAGAATGTGTACCTAGTACCTACTAAGACAACAACCAAGTCCGGCATCAGATACACAAGAACCACCAGAGGATTTGCTAGCTGCCCAGATGGATTTTGATTTTGCGCAGCATGCATGCTTTTTGGGCAAGACCAAACTTATGTAGAGAACTCCCTCTTTCACTAGATTAGAATAGATTAGATAGACACTTCCACCACTTTTGGTGGCTTCACCCTGTAGCCTTCGTTTGATTTACTGCGAGTACCGGTACCTGAGAGTTTCGTTTTCCACAGAAAGCAAAGCACAAACGTCTTGTCGCGTTCAGGGTTTTTTCGTCAGAAGAGCGTCAGTCAAAGTCACTCTCGCACATTCGTCTCGTCACAACGTGGGAGACTGGAAACATAGCTAGCGGGGTTGCGGGCCATGAGTCCACCAAATCGCCTACAAAAGAGGGGGCATACGCAACGAAGCAAGTCAGTCAAAGTCACTCACCATTTCCTGCTATGACAGGACTTCGTCACAGTCAGCGCCACCGGTGACAAGGAGAGGGCACTGGAGACTGCCAGGGTACATGGATTAAATAAAGGACCAGGATGGCAGAATGGGTATTTCCTCAAAATTGGGGGCGTCCCCATTGGTTCGATAAGCAATGAAATGTGATGAAAATTTGATGGAGGGTTTCCGATTCTCCTGTGATGCATCTCCACGTGAAGTTGAAAAAAGCACGTGAAAGAGGATGGGAAATCAAATCCCAACCAGAGAAAAGATACTTAGCTTAGGGATTCGGATAGAATGCATGTTGATGACCTGCACAACTGTGACGAATTTCGTCCGCAAGGATACCCCCGACGGGTCCAAGGCTGGACTGAAGATGAAGTCAGATGAAGTGAACTGATCTCTACTGTTGATAGAAGAGATCCTGCACCAGTTGATAGGTAGTTTATCCCATTATTTAGTAGGTTTTGTACATCCCGGTGCTATGAACTTGTGAAGTTCAGTTGCCAAGCTTTCCATTTCAAATCACTCGTGCATCGACTCTGTGGATTCGGAGGCTGAGTGCCCGCCCGCTGACGGTGCTTGCGCGCCCCGGGTCACCTGGACGACCGACGGTCAGACCTCCTCCAAACCTACCACGACCTGTCACACCACGCTCCACACTACCAGTGAATGCAAGGCCCACAAGTGTTTCTTGGCAGGATTGAGGTTTTCTGGAATGGACTGCTAATCATGAAGTACAACCCCTGCTTTTCTAACGAAAGCTAGCATGAACGTGATTTCATAGCATTGCATAGTTCTGTTTGCTCATTTCATCTCATTTCCACAGGTGCTGAATTTGCATCCGATATCCACATACGAACAAACTTTCAAACAAATCCCACATCCAGTGGCACAACCGAGGCGCACAGGCCCTATAGGCAAAACACCCGCGGGGGAAGGGAGACTGTTGGGCAACAAAAGATCAAAAAATAGAGGTTGTATGGTTGTGTTATGTCAACATTTATTTACTGTTCTGCAGAAACTCTGTCCTTTGCATTTCTGGACAATTTGATTTCCTTCGCTCATCAAAGGCCAGCGTCACCTGGAACGCTTGCACGGCCAATACGGTCAGCTGGGATCTTGGAGGACCTTTTCGCATATTGATGGGTGCCTGATATATGAACGATTTAGTGACCTATTGTGAACTGTTTTGCCTTTACCTTGGAGTTGCTGGCTAGTGGCCGAATGCCCATAATTTCCGGTTGGTTCGAAATGGGTTTACCCAGAATTGCTATGCACTCATCATCCAAAGTTGAATATCTCTGGACCAAATCTCTTAACCACGACCGAACGACACCTGGTCAGTCTACATCACCTTGGGCTGAGGCCGTTTCCTCATTCCAAGCTAGCAGGTGGGCATGTTCTGCACATGTCTCATATTTTACATTGATATCATTTCGTTATGTAAATTATGCATGTTTGATTTATTGTTCTTTCAAGGTACAACTAAACTTCTGCGGACAATGCATTGAAATGTTTTTCATGTTATATGATTTTAGAATTGTAATGATGTATTGATATTCTATATTATTTTAATCAAAGACTGTATACTGTAATGTATTACAGTATATTTTGAAATAAGATTGTCCATTTTCTGTTCTCATTTTTTTCATTTGCAAATTATGGATTGTTGAATATTTTACGTGTTCATTCATGTTATTTGTATTTTGAAATAGTACTGTAATATTATCGTTATATTATATATATAGTTATATCATTGGGTTCGGGCCAGTAGGAACCAAGCAAGCTCCCTCTGATTATACTCAACCAACAAATCAAAACATGGCTCAACCGGCCTCACACCAGAAGCAATCTTCAGAAGACCTAAACTCTAGCCTCGCAAAAAAGACATGGATGACCATACAAAGGCTTATAAAGGAATGAATATAGAACAAAAGGTTCTTACTAAATATTTGAAGATTTGCAGCAACTAAAACACAGCATGCGAATTCACTCCGCGCAAAAGCTAGTTTTGAACATTAATTTCCTCTAAATTACGAATAGCCTGGGAAATTCACGTTTGCGCAGTTTCAATTTCGAAAAATCCCAAAAAAACGAACTTTTTTGGGGATTTCTCCCGAAGACATTTTTCCTTTCCGCGGATACATATTTTGATCATGGCGTCTCACCCATTGCGGAGGGGGTCAAATTTTTGCCGTTTTTTGGCCTCGGACGTCGAAAAAACAACGATATTTTGGGAATCTACTTTGTGCGAAATAATTGCGTTTTTTCGGACGCGCCAGAGCTTGTGCAAAACAAAATTCCAAAAAAAGTTACTTTTTTGGGGAATTTTCCCGGATGTATTTTTCATCATGTTTCCTTTTCTCGGTTATGTTTTTACACTGTGCTTTCTGGGTGGTCCACGACGTCCGCTTGGGCGTCCGAAAAAACGCCATTTTTTCGGCGCGAAAAAATGTCATTTTTTCGGACGCCGAAAAAATGACGTTTTTTCGCGTGAGACAATACGGTGCTTTTTGGCTCCAGCGCTCTCATTGCGGAGACGGATACCATATCTCTCCGCCAACAGGCTTGAACCTAGAATCAGCAGAGATCAGCACATCCAAACTTGCCAATTCAAAACAACAAATGTC
>DF244670.1:0-26607 GCA_000507305.1 Breviolum minutum Mf 1.05b.01 | reverse complement strand
CACGCAGCTTCAACCTGTCTCAGAAGTTCACACGGCGTGTGCCTTTTCTTTGAGATCAACAGCACAGTTTTTTTTTGCAATATTGCACTTGATACCATATGGGTGTTCCCTTAAATGGTGGTACCCCCAAACCATCATTTTAATAGGATTTTCCATTATAAACCATCCATTTTGGGGTACCCCTATTTTTGGAAACATCCATATATCGAGGTCTAAAAGTGAAACGAAACTGTCTTTATATTAGGAGCCACTTTTTAAAAGATGTTGGGCTGCATGGAGCGAAGAGTGCCCCGACTGATGCGCCAACCTCCAAGGTGTCGTGCATATGACGCTTAAACATCGGCCGCCTGGCAAGTACCGGAAGGAAAAGAAGTTGATTTCATCTTTACTCATAAGTCAAAGCAAGATGTTGTCCCTTCAACAAGTCCTATGGAGTATTATGGAGCATGATATATCAGAATGATCATTTGAACTTTTTGGCCATGCCAGATCGTAGGCAGACCAGAAATGACCTCAGATACTCGTCATTGTTGCATGTGCTTGCCGCTGCCACATCAAGACAAGGACTCCTATCATTCTCGTGAAGAGTCCTTTGCAAATATTCGGTTCGGTTAGACTTTTTCATATGGGGATTTATTAAAAGAAAAACGGCCTCTCAATCGCATCTTCGGGTCAGATAGGATTTTGAAAGCATGATCTAGAGGATTTGCGGCAGGGGTCGGCGGATATACATTGAAAGGGTTGCAAACCCATCTTTGATTCCTTGTGACATGAACCAAAACATCCTGCTTAGAAACACAGAACCTCATATACGGGTGCCGTTGTGCCATGGTGTTCTGTGAAACGCTGATATTGGTGCGGTCCTTTCAGTGACATTTTGTCGTTTGCGTGTAGCATTCATCTTGTGGTAAGGGACTTGCAGTTTGTGAGAGTTGTCAAGCACAATTGAGCAATGAAAAAAACTCTGGTTGGTTGGGTTATATAGGGGATTATACTAGCCAGGTATATAGGGGTTATAATAAACCATTATAAGGATCCCTATTAACCAACCAGTATAATGGAAAGTAGGAGGGTTTTTTTCGTAGCTCAATTGAGAATGATCTCAGCAATCATGAAATCATCATTTTCAATCTGGTCTCCGGTCTCCAGCTGGTAAAGTTTTCACCCAATGAGACGAAATTGTTGATGAGGCTAGATGGTGGGTGCTTTTGAAAAAAAAGATTGGCATTGCGCCATGGCTAGACATATGAATATTCACTACAGTTTTTGTCAAACCTCCTTTTCATTTGGAGAAATCCATCAATTGATTTTGTCCTTGCTACAGGACATGAACCAGATCTTAAAATCTACAGGGCCGAAGTCCTTTTATGGAATAAATCAAAAATGTTCTTTGTATGCGTATAACAACTATGTCCTTGCTTTTCATTGTAGTCCAATCCCTTTAGAGCAGACATGTGAGCGAGGTTGATTCGTTTCGGTACCCGAGGTAGCTGCGTAAACAACTAAGCTCCCTCTATAGCTTCCCCTCTATGGCTATTTCTGCATCTCCAACCCCTCTCCAGTCCTAAAGAGTCCAGCTGCCTCTGAAGCATCACGCCATCTAACCAAGGCTAAGGAACCAAGGAACGGAGGTCGACCAGTGTCACATGGGGCAGCCAGATGCGGCTCGCCATCAGCCATCAGACATTTGTAAGGATTTGTGTACATTTTGCCAGATCATGATCATCACAGGAGTTGTTTTTTTTTGCCGGAACTATCAATAGATTGGATAACTTGTATTTTTCGGCCATTGAGAACTCAACAAATGGAAGATCCCGAGTACACCACTGATTGAGGTCGATGGCTGGAGCAACCATTGACAGATTCGGAACGGTGACGCGGTGACGAGTCTCTCTCTGGAGGTGCAGGGCCCTGGATCCTCCATATCCTTCCCGCCCCGGTGGACCCCAATTGTTTGGGGATGTTTGGGGTGTATGCCGGCATAATTTTTCAAAAGCCTGTATATGTTTTTATACCGAGTAGTCCTTGTTTTATAAACACATGTTTTTGAAAATATGATGATGTTTTGATTCCTCTTTGGCCGCCAGTTCCACACAAAACAGCTACCACTTTGATGAATGATCCTTTCACAATTCACTGGTTCCGTCTCATCTCCCATGACGTCGCGCATGTAGATTTGCCATGTCACCAATTTGTTGTTTTGACGCATCTCAGGTTGAGACAATGACGCTGCAACAGATTATGCTGGTGTCCAGCTTGTAAGGAGTCGGTTGTGTGTGGAAAATGATTTGCACATTGACAATGTATTTTGTGTTGACAAAGCCCTGCAGCTTTCACAGTTTGATGTATCAACCACGTTGATAGATTGACTTGCTATCGTTGCGACACATTGCGAAACAATATTCTCAAGCAGTTGCATTACAGTCAACCGGACATAACGTGAAACTGATTTGCTTCCACTCTGTGAGAAGTCCAGAATTTATCGTGTCAGAAGATCAAGTACTGCACCAAACAAATGAAACGAATGCATGTGCGAAATGCGAATGACCATGGAAAATTGGACGCACAAACCTCCCAGGCAGGGTTTGTTCAGCAGCAATGCTATTGCAAAAACATTCACCTCATGAACAGATCAGAGAGTCAGTAAGGGTGAATTATTGAGTCCAGAGTCACCATACAGCTCGAACATCGTCAGGTTGAATGTTTGAGTTGTGAATATTGTGAATCAGTGATGGATTCGAATGATTTTTCGCCGTAAGTTTTGTGTACCCAAAATTTGCAGTCCTCGCTCGATCCAAACAACTCACACTCATGCCTGTCACAGTGAAGTTTCGATTAGATTTTTTTGGTTTGTGATCTCCAAGGCCATTTGTTGTGGCATCGTGCAAGAGTCGGTGTAACAAAGGCCACGAAGTAATGAAGAATTGTCGAGATTGAGATTTTAGCAAATCATGAGTTGGAAGTGTTGCCGCCAGCCTTTCAGCTGCCCATGTTCGCAAAATGTGACGCACTGCCGAAAGGAGATTTGTTCAGCATGATGGACATGTGTGCCAAAGGAATCCATTCTCGCCATTCCTTTTTGGAATTCCAAGCATCCACTCCCCCTGAGAGCCGCAGCACGCTCCATCAGCTCTGCATGATGGTTGCATCATGCTTGCGAAAGATAGGGTCGAGGTATCCAAGATTTGGTCTACAGGATATTGATTGTGATCTTGGTTATCTTACATACTCGTATATACGCGACAGCTGCAAGTCAATGAAGAATAGTCTTAACAAATTCCGAGCTGGCTTTTGACCATTGCAAGAAAATATTTATTTTCATGATTTTTTTATGATTTCTTTATGACTGCAATATATGTTTTTTTTGTGATTTGGATGATTTCCAATGATTTTCACTTATTTTTCCGTGAAAAATTGGAACAAACCAATGATTTTTCATTATTTTCAATATTTTTCAATGGGTCGTAGAGAAATTTGAAAAAACNGGATGATTTTCTCCAATTTGTCCTTTGAAAATTCAAGAAATCCATGTTTTTTTTTCAAATTTTCTCTACTTACGACCCATTGAAAAATATCAAAAAATCATTGGTTTTTCCAATTTTTCACAAAAATAGGTGAAAAATCCTTAAAAATCATCCAAATCATAAAATTATCATTAAAAAATCATAAATAAATCATAAATTCCTCGATGACTGAGACAATTTTGCAAATTTGACAAAAATTGCTCAGTCCTCGAGGAATTTTTGATTTTTTATGATTTCTTTATATTTTGTTTATGATTATTTTATGATTTGGATGATTTTCTCCAATTTGTCCTTTGAAGATTCAAGAAATCCATGTTTTTTCAAATTTCTCTACGACCCATTGAAAAATATTGAAAATAATGAAAAATCATTGGTTTGTTCCGATTTTTCACAGAAAAATAGGTGAAAATCATTGGAAATCATCCAAATCACAAAAAAATCATATATTGCAGTCATAAAGAAATCATAAAAAAAATCATAAAAATAAATATTTGGGATTCCAGGAGCTAGCCCGCAATAGAAAATGTTAAGAATAGTCGAGATTCAGCTTTTAGCTTCCGTGGGTTGGAAGCGGGTCTGTGAGCCTTTCGGCTGCAGATGTTCGCAAAATGTGACGCACTGCCGAAAGGAGATTTGTTCAGCATGATGGACATGTTTGCCAAAGGAATCCATTCTCGCCATTCCTTTTTGCATTGTGTGCGCACTGGTGCACGCACCTTTCCGCCCGCAGACGAAGACACATTTCGAAGACACATTTCTGTCAGGGCGAGTTTCGAACGAAGACGCGAAGACACATTAAACCAAGACGAATTTTCCGCCGAAGACGAATTTTCCGCCGAAGACCAATTACCCCGTGAAGACATTTCGAAGACACATTAAACGAAGACGAAGTTCCCCCGAAGACGAATTACCCCGCGAAGACACATCTCGAAGACAAATTAAACGAAGACGAATTTCCCCCCAAAGACGAATTACCCTGCGAAGAAACATTTCGAAGACACATTAAACGAAGACGAATTTGCCTCCAAAGACGAATTACCCCGCGAAGACACATTTCGAAGACACATTAAACGAAAACAAAAAACGCACCCCGCGCCGGGTGCATTTTTGCTACCATATTTTCATACAAGTAGTGGTATTAAACGACAGGCAATTTCATAAGAAACATGGAGTGAAAAGAAAATCGTATTACACAAAGCGTCGAACGTCAAGAAGAGTAGAATTAAACATGGAATTACAGAAAAGGTGTTTTAAAATTAAGAAGGGTTGTATTACAAGAGGAGTCGTATCAAACGAAGGGTAGTTTCATGTTTCATAAAAGACGCGTGGAGTGAAAAGAAAATCGTATTACAAGAAGCGTCGAAAAATAAGAAGCCTAGATCTAGACCGTCAAGAAGCATGGTATTAAAACCCACAAAGCTCTACGGTCGCCGTCGAAACACACAACGAGAACGCAATTTCCGCGCTCCGTTTTTGTGCCATGATGATGTTTCTACGTGGCGGAGGGAACGTTCGCCGTCGGTTCATGCTTGACACATGTCCAAACCTGTGATGACACGTTCGCTTTCAAAGTGCTACGGAATGGACTGCTTCGGTACATACTTGACACATGTCCAAACCTGTGATGACACTCGTGTTCAAAGTGCTACGCAATTGACAGCTTCGGTACATACTTGACACAGGCCCAAAACCTGTGATGACGTTCGTGTCAAGGTCCTACGAAATGGACTGCATCGGTACATACTTCACACATGTCCAAAGCTGTGATGTAATCGTGTTCAAAGTGCTACGGAGTGGACTGCTTGGGTACATACTTCACACATACTTCACACATATCCAAAGCTGTGATGTTTCTACGGAGTGGACTGCTTCGGTANCACACTTCACACATGTCCAAGACTGTGATGTCACCCGTGTTCAAAGTGCTACGCTGCTCCGGTATACTTCAATGCTCATGTTTTGGACCTTTGATCTCCGTGAACAGGTCTGCATTTTTGGGATGCATGTCGAAATATATGCAATGGCACGGTTCTCTTTGGTTCTAGTCTTATTTGATTTGTCGGTTGTAGTTGCACTACTTTGTCCGTTGTCAGGTATCACTTTCATAGACACTTCTTTGCAGAATTTACAAATTTTCATTTGTTTGCATCATATTGAAATTTGACTTGTGGGAATTTTTCAAATTATTTCCAAAGATGCACTCTTGTGACTAGAACTTGGCCATGAATGATGGTGAACGAACACCGCCTACAGCTGTCTCAGCAACATGGATTCACAAAGGAAGCTATGAGAAAAATTCATTCAAGTATGATCCTCTGTTTCCCACTATGCAATCTTTACATTTGTACTATCAACAATTCCATGAAGCATCTTTTCCCCCAAACCATTGTTGCCTTTGTAAGTTACATGTGTGGAAGATAAAGATACTTGATGAAAGTATTAACATGCAACCATTTCATGTTTTGTTCGTGAATCGAACCACCACTATTTGTTCAACGAAAACCAAACCCAAAATAGAGCCTTTTGGGAGGCTCTACGTTTGCCGACGTTGGACGACGGCGACGTAGAGCTCTGCGCGTATTAAAAGAAGAGTCCTATTAAAAGAATCGCTGTATTCCAAGAAGAGTCGTAGCAAACGAAGACTAGTTTAAGAAAACGCGTGGAATGACAAGAAAATCGTATTGCAAGAAGCGTCGAATAATAAAACGCGTAGATCTAGATAGTCAAAAAGATTGGTACTAAAGAAGCGTCGTATTACAAGAAACGTTGTATTCCAAGAGTCGTATTAATCGCAGAATAGTTTACATAAGAAGCGTGGAATGAAACGAAAGTCGTATTACAAGAAGCGTAGAATGATAAGAAGCGTAGAATGTCAAGAAGAGTGGTATTAACAGAAGGGTCGTACTCAAAGACGCGTTGTATTACAAGCAGAGGCGTATTAAACGAAGGGTTGTAAATAAGACGCGTGGAATGAAAAGAAAATTGTACTACAAGAAGCGTAGAATAGTATGAAGCGTAGACTGTCAAGAGTGGTATTAAAAGAAAAGTGAAACCATAAAGAAAATACAGTGAGAATACAGAAAATACAGTGAAACGATGCAGCAACGTCCCAGAAACGATAATTTCAGACCGTGTATTGTATTTGGAGTTTTGCCGATCGCTCACCTCAGCACCAAAATGTGTTATGAAGCTCATCCGAGCTTACTTGGCCTGCAAAGGTGGGGTCCTACCACGCTCCCAAAAATGCACCCCGTGCCCCCACTACCAACCCCCAACCTAAACCATTCCAACCAACTTCAAGCCCATCGATGCAACGTAACATCCACAAATGTGGCTTCACCAAACAATGTGTCGCCAAACAATGTGGCGCCAAAATGTGGTGTCACAGGAAAATGTGGCGTCACCAAACAATGTGTCTCCAAACAATGTGGCGCCAAAATGTGGCGTCGCAGGAAAATGTGGCATCACCAAACAATGCGGCGCCAAACAATGCGGCGCCAAAATGTGGCGTCACAGGAAAATGTGGCGTCACCAAACAATGTGGCGCCACATGTCTTCGAAATGTGTCCTCATAATGTGTCTTCAGCGTCAGTGGAAAAGTGCGTGCTCTTTTGCCAGCACCGTGCCTTTTTGGAATTCCAAGCATCCACTCCCCTTGAGAGCCGCAGCACGCTCCACCAGCTCTAGATTTTTGCATCATTCCCAAATTCGTTGTAGCTGAAGAAAACCTGTCTCATGCAGAGAAGAAAAGGATTTGGGCACAGAGTTGTGGTCTCCAAAAAGTGTTGCGATGTACTGATTGTGCTCCTCTGTGACTACTGCAGACAAAGCTTTTAGCCTCTGCGGGTTGGAAACGGGGCTGTGAGCATTTCAGCTACAGATGTTCGCACCATGTGACGACATGTTTGTTTCAGGATCCATTCCCACCATCCCGTTTTGGAATTTCCAAGCATCCACTCCCAACCAGAAGATTGAGGTTCCTGAGAGGGATATGCTTGCATCATGCCCATCCCTTCGTTGCAGCTGCAGAAACAAGCACCTGTCTCATGCAGAGAAGCAGAGGCTTTGGTCAGGGAGTTGTGCTCTCCAAGGTTTGTTACGTACAATACAGTGATTGTGTCCAAGGTTTGGGTTACAGGGTATTGATTGTGCTCTCGGTTGTGACACGTGATGTCTGACTGCTGCAAACCAATGACAATTTTAGCATCCGTGGGTTGGAAGTGGGGCTGGCAGCCTTTCAGCTGCCCATGTTCTCTAAATGCGATGCACTGCCGAAAGGAGATTTGTTTGACATGCTTGTCTAAGGAATCCATGCCTTTTGTGAAATCTAAGTGTCCACTCCCGACTCCCAACCAGAAGCTTGAGGTCCCTGAGAGGGACAGTACGCTCCAGCAATTCTGCATTATGCTTGCATCATGCCCATCCCTTCGTTGCAGCTGCAGAAAAAAGATCCGTCTCATGCAGAGAAGCAAAGGGTTTTGTAGCGGAGTTGTGGTCTCCAAGACTTGTTTAGATTTGTTACAATGCAGTGATTGTGCTCTCAGTTGTGCTATATGACTGCTGCGAACACACGAACACTTGTCGAGATTGAGCTTTTAGCAACAGTGGGTTGGAAGTGGGGCTGCCAGCCTTTCAGCTAACACAGAAAGCATGGAGAGCGGCGTTGGACCGCTGCAAATCTATGCGTGCAGTTTCATTTGTTTTGCTTTTCTTTTCTGTTTTCCCACAATATGTGCTCCGCTTGGTGTTTTGCTGTTTGTCGGTTGTGAGCTTGCCGTTTGGTATGTGAATTGGAGAGGCTTTTGCCGGGCTTGGTCTACATGCGTGTGAAAGTGGGAGTGCGCATGAAGTTCTGTTTGATGAACCACAGCAACCGTGAGTCCGAGAAAACAAAATTGATCCACCATGGCGTGTGAGTTGTTTGTGACGACACGACATGCCCAAAGTCAATTCTATTATTGTGGTCTCATGCAGGTTGTGCAACATTTGAATGCTCAGAAAAACAAGGGTCATATACTTGTGGAGCCGCATTGACAAAGCAATTTTCCATGGTTCATGTCATGTATTTTGGTTTGATTGAAGGCTGCACCTAATCATGGTCGGAGATGGCATTTTGAGCCCAATCTGTTTTCCCTAGTCATTTCTATTGTTAGACATGTGCATGATTGCATTGTATTGTTTTGACTCTGTGGGGGTGTTGGGCACATTGCGATTTGACCAAATGTTGCTTGTTGAATGATGAAAAACGCACGTTTTTTGGAGTAGCCCCTTTTGGCTCATTGAATCATGGAAGCTCGAATCATGGACACTCGGTATCTTAAAATGTTCCATTGGGTTTGGAACCGGTGTTGATGATGTGTAGATGTCTCCAAAAAACCAGTACTACAGAGACCATTCAACCATGTTAGAACTTCTCCCCCAAAAAAATTATGAAGTTGATTTTTCCCCAAACTTCGGTACAAAAATGCCCTGAACATCGAACATTTCCACCATTTTTTAAGTAACGTCACTTTTAAAACCTTTCCCGTTGTGGGAAAGCGGTCCACGACCGGCCCCGATGGGTTGTGGCATTTTGGGAGCTTCCAAGGTTTCGCCAGGCGATGAGTTGACAAGCCGTCTCCCCTGAAGGAACTCAACCAATCGGAAAACGCTGATAATTTGGTTGAAGAAATCGGAAACAAAAATTGGGCCATCTTTTTTGGCCATCTATCATGTTGGATTTTTTTTGAGGAACAAAAAATCACCCATGAATTTTTAGCTTCTCCAGTTTGAAATAGCGACGGAGTTCCCCACTTTTTTCGCCACTGCGGGGCACTTGTAGGTGTGGAGCACGGTGCTTTGCAGTGTCACGATGTCGAGTTTGGCAGTGATGTACCAAAGCAACTTCCAGTTGCTGAAGATCTTCCAGGAAAATTTGGAGACGTCACATCCTGAAAGCTGGGACCATATACAAATATACGTATGTATATATATATACACATGATTTTGTATATATTATATGCATATGTATTACATGTCTATACAGATACAGATATAGATGTAATGTTTGTAATGTTTATGTACTTATATATGTATATACATTCTAAACAAAAATGCTGTACAGCCATGTAGTCTACTAAGTTGCCTTTTGACTGGCTTTTGACCAAAATTCGGCCAACTAAGTGGGAAAAAGTGCATGATCTTGTCCATCAACAGTAAGGGGAAAATTGCCGATCATTTTTTGGGAAACCCAATGCTGTGGGACATTTGATCCTGGATTAGCATATGCCATGAGCCCCAGAACCATGAAAAATAAAGGTTTTGGCCATCTAGAAACCAAGTTATTTACCATACAAACCATGTATATAGGTTTTGGGGGCCCAAGGTAGTAACCTATACCATCCATGTATGGTATATTTACCTACATTTAGTTGATTTTTATGGTAAATGTAGGCAAATATACCATACATGGATGGTATGGGGAATATAGATTACAACTTGACTCTACAAACGAAGCCACAAGGGATTTTGTGAGCTTTCAATTTTCAAAGGTCCTGTTCCCTTAGATTACCTGTTGGGTGTTTCCTGACATGGTGGTAACCCCCAAATCATCCATTTTAACAGGGTTTTCCATTATAAACCATCCATTTTGGGGTACCACTATTTTAGGAAACCCCCTGTTGAATGATAGAACTTTCAACTGTTTTTTGTTTTGGGGCCCGGAAATCCGATTCAATTATGAATACCGCATTCTCCTCCGGTCTGAAATTTGAGGCTTAAGAAACCTGGGCGAAAGGAATTGGACACCCAAAGCGGAGGGGTGTAGGTAAAACCAAGTCTAGGTAGGAAAATTCCAACCATTTGAAGATGTATCTCTTAGACAACGGTGATTTTCCATCAATCGCCATGTTTCGTCATCACAGGAGCCGTGGTTTCGATACCGGAGCCAAGGGTCTGGAAGGTGGAGGAGCGGCAAATCTGTCATTTTTGCTGCACGAAATCACAAGAGATACGTCGTTGATGGCTGAAATCTGGCATCCACCAGTTGAGATTGGTAGTTTCTCCCATTATTTACAAGGGTTTATACTATTTCAGGTGGTTGGTTGGGATTTCTGATCCATCAAAAGTATGTAATCTACATCTATTAGTTTAAAGAGATAGACATTGACATATACAGTATATACACATATAGTTAATATAGAATTATGTGGTATTTATGTCTAGCTATCTATCTATTGGTTTGTCTGTTTATCTATCTCGCTATCTAAACTTTGGTACATCCCCATGTACATGACTAGACGTATGTAAACATCGGGTCATCAACAGAAATAGGGGATTTTGAAGGATAAAAGGAACGAACAATTCATATGTATTTCGAAGACAAAAACGCCTGCAATTCAGTTTAACTATGTGACAGACAGTCAGCCACAACGAAAACTCGTGATTTTTCGGATGCTGGGTTTCTTTGATGTTTTTTTTGAACGCGATTGTGTACCAACACAGGGTGGTTTCGTCAAGCCTTCCCCAACATTGACTTGGCATGCGAGTCGATGGAAGGGTTTTGAACATGTCATAAAGGTAAGAAATGGTAATGATCCAAATAAACCCTATCAATCACGTGAGTTGTGGTCGTTTTTCTTCTTTTTTTGTTTTTTTCCGTCAGGGACTTGCATGACTGCATTCATGAAAAAAGTTGCTGGTTTCCATGTTGGGAGGGACTGTTTCTGGAAGATATGTTTATAAGATTGTTTTTTTTTAAATGAATCTTCAAGGAGCAAATGTGGTGTTCATCATTAAACTCGTGAATTTCACCATGCTTGCGAGGGGTTTAGATCCCTCGAATATTGCTTCATGTTCAAGGCTTCTTCATGCAAGGATCATTCACTTACCTGTTTTTTTGGGATCAAACACTGTAAAAGTATGGTAACTTTGGGGGGGGGGGAATTTCCTCTTAATACTGTTGAGCCGGTTGAGGTTGGTAGTTTATCCCATTATTTACAGGGTTTGGGGATACCTCTCAGGTGGTGATCGCTGGATCAACAGTATGATTTCAATAACAACCGAGGCCCGATTAGGGGCTATAATAAACCTCAGGGATTGTAATAAACCATGACATTTTGGGATCCCTATTAAACAAACCAAAAATGACATAGGATCCGTATTGTGGCTGGCTTGTTGTCATTTTTCCAAACCCCCTTTTCGGCAACTTGCCTTTTCGGGGGTGGGACTCTGTGGGGCCGATGCAGATGGCCTGATGACAGTTTCTCCTCGGTGGTAGCAGTACTCAAAACTCTGGATTTTTGATTCCATATGAAAATATCCTTCCATCTACAATCTTAGGAGGACACCTTATCATCCATTATATATCAGTTGCCTTCTCTTTTTTTTGCTGTTTTTTCTTGTTTTTCCCTGTTGGTCTGTCTGTTTTTTTTTTGTTTTTAGAGGAGGATTTTTTTTGGTACCATTTGAACATGAGTCGAGTCGAGTCTGTGAAGGAGCGTGCCATAGTCCTGGAACAGTTGAATGACCTCATAAGTGTCATCAAGCTTCGCTTGGACCAAGAGACTTTGATGTCTACCGGACCAAGGTAGAACGCTGGTTGGGGTGGTGGTTTTCAGGTTGAAGGTCTGGTGGGTCTGGTGATCCCATGGTTGATCAAAAAAAAACATGTCCCTAAAACATATATGCTTGGCAGTTTCTATAATGAATCTTATGCTGGAGCTAAGTATGAGATGAAATTTGCTGCAATGAAAAATCTTTAGCTAGAAACGGTTGATGAAGGAAGTCCTGCACCACCTGGGATGTAAAAAGCTCGTAAATAACGGGAGACACTACCAACCTCAACTGGTTAGCTAGATTTCTTCCATCAACAGAAGTAAAGTCGATTTTTTCTGACTGGATAATGATCGGTTGAACATATCGAGGCGAGCAACTGGAGTTTTATGTGCAAAATGCCAGTTAGTGATGTGTCATTAAGTCAGCATGGTTGGGGAGTGTATAAAGTGACCATCCTCCCCCGAAAACTAACATGGAACCTTAAAATCACCCCTTTGAAAAGGATTTTTGTTTTCCAAACCTCCATTTTGGGGCTCCAGCTATTGGTTTTCGGGGGGGGGGGGTATGACATGATTTTTCTGAAAGAAAAAGAACCCTAGCCTTCACGGTCAGGTCCATCGGTCCATCTTTGCTTTTTCAATCCCATTGCCTGAGAAAATCAGGAAGTACTGTTCAAAGAAGAAAACCATTTCTAGGTGGTGGTTTCAATTTAAAAAAAGCTTTTACCCTTATTTGGGGTTTCATGATCCAATTTGACGGTTCGCATATTTTTCAAACGGGTATGGGTTGGTTCAAACAGTCTTACCAAATTGGTGTCTTGGGATTGTTGGATTGCCATAGTGAATGGGCGGAACTTTGGGGGCAAAGGGGAGGGGGCGTTTGACAAACGTAGTCATGAAAAACCTTTAACAGACAAACACAAGCAATTTCAGAGTCCAAGGCCTTAATGGCATGTAGGCCAGAATCACAAATTTCAGCTTCCCCAAGCCCTATCACCCCGCAAAAATTTGATGGGTGATTTGGTGATATGACTTGTACTCTGATGCGTTTTTGCATTTTAGGGCAAGAGATTGAGGCTTAAGGCAGTGGTATTGAACCTGAACTTGGAGGATCATCCCATCTAGTGAGTGGTCAATAACCATGGTTAGTAAGTCCCCTAAGTAGGGATATTCCTCTCCAAATGGCCCAAATGGCTTATAAATGGTGGTTACTATATAAACTACTTACTAACTGGGATGATCCTCCAAGTAGTGCGAAAAGAATCGGTCAGTTGGGTGGGCGGTCAGGTATGGTGGTGATTTAGTAAGTGGTTAATAGCCATGGTTAGTCCCCTAGGGTCGTGGGACCCCTTCCACATGGCCGAACTTCATTGGCTTTTCAATGGGGGGTGGATCCGATCACTACTTACATGAAAACTGGCATCCCATCTTCCAAGTAGGGTGATTTTCTTCCTTTGCATTGGACCATCGGAAATGCTGTGGGATTCTCCACAACATGAAAACCAGTTCACCAACCACTAGCTGTTTTCAGAAGTTTCAAGATGCACCAGGGGAAGTTGGAAGATGCGCCAGGGGTGAAAGTTGAGATTTTTGTTGTTGACTGCNCACCAACCACTAGCTGTTTTCAGAAGTTTCAAGATGCACCAGGGGAAGTTGGAAGATGCGCCAGGGGTGAAAGTTGAGATTTTTGTTGTTGACTGCTGGTTGGTTGGTTGGTTGGTTGGTTGTGTGTGTGTGTGTGTGTGTGTGTGTGTGTGTGTGTGTGTGTGTGTAGTTTTTAAAAAATGATAGTCCACCATAGAGACGTGCGTGTATTTATTGCAGGGTTGTGTTCATCTCATCTCCAGCAATTTTGGGCCAGGCCCACGCGGCTCTCCTATCACTCCTGCAATTTGTGAGGGTCTCAGACCAAAAAGGCAATTTTTCAGGGACTTCACTGCAAATCCCCAGTTAGTGGGAGCCCCTTCCTACAAGCTTTCTATACCATTGCCATGCAAGGAATTCTTATGGGAGTGGGAAGGGGGTATTATGGGAATGGGGTTCCCACTACTTAAGGTCCCCGGAATTTCCCTCGAAGAGCTGGGAGATGGTACTGAAATGCTATTGGTGCATCAAAGTTCATTTAAGAACAATGCAGGTTCTATTTCATTCGATCACTCTGCCCATAACCCATTTGGTGTATCATTACTGCTACAGCTTGAAATCTAGATGTCTCTGGTTGAACTATACATGGCTGCAAATGGTCATGTAGAAAAAACATTTCCAAGATAGTAAAACTCAAGACCAACCTTCCCACCAAAAAAAATCCGATTGGTGAACAGAAATTGGTGAAATGATGAACAACTGTGATTTTGGTTTCTGAACATTTTGTTGGGGCCCTCCAAAAAATGGTGGGTGCTTTTCGGACCCACAATCTCCAGCCACATTTTTGTTCAATCGATTTTTATGACCTCACTCGGGCCAGTGGTGCTCTTCACCAATCACCCCTACAAGAAATCGGAATGTTTGAGATCTGATGTGGCTGACAGTATCATCTATATAATTTAGGTATGTCTCAAAGCTTCCTGATTGCAACGAATCCATTGATTGGATTTTTGTCAAGCTCGGAACTTTAGCTAATCTAAGTTTCGCCCCCCCTTTTTTTGTGTCGCCTCTTCCACCCACCACCACCTGTTGTTTCACCAGCGGCGTAAAGGGGTGTGTAAACCGAAAAACAGTTGGAACTTTCGTAAGGTATGACACCATGGAGCATTTCATCAAGCCAGCGACTGAAGAGAAGCAATGTTCCTATGTGGAACTCGTTGCCTCTGGACCTCAACTGGCGCAATGGTGTCTTGGATCGAGCCATGGGACCTTTTTGGCATTTTTTCCACATTTGGTACAGGAGGTCCTGATGAAAAAGAGGTTCCACCCCAAGAAGGGACCACTTGGTTAAAAAAAAATGCAAGGCTTGGTAAAATATGGGAAACATGGGATAGGTCGTATCGTTGATACCTGAGTGGGGGGGGTTGGATAGCTTAGTTCAGGTTTATGACAATTTCATTGAATTTCAAGAGGATTTATTCTTCCAAATGTGGGGAAGTTGGAGACCAAAAATAAGCCAAAAAAAACGGTGGAGATTTTTTGCTCGACATCAAAGTTTTCTGGGGATTTATTCATGGAACCAGAAGCAAATCTGTAGATTGAACAAATGGACTCTTTGGAAGATGTATATGGGTATTTCTAAAAATTGGGGTACCCCAAAATGGATGGTGAAAATAATGGAAAACCCTATTAAAATGGATGATTGGGGGGTACCACCATTTTAGGAAACCCCCATATAATTTTGCTTTACCCTCCCTGAAAAACCTCACATGTCACACCTGAACAAATTGGATGCCAGCTTGGAAGATGCATCATTTCCGGAGGCCTTGGGCCTCAGGACAGAAGCCCTGATACTTGGAGGATGGGGCATCCCAGTGGATGACTGGTTAGGATCACCACCATTTATTACAGCCATGAAGTTCGGCCATTTGTAAAGGGGAAGGAATCCCTACTTAGGGGACGAAAACGATCACCATGGTTATTAACCACTTACCATGGGATGATCCTCCAAGTAGTTGATGTGGGCGCCAAGGTTTGTATCCCATTGGTGGGGAGAACCCGTGGTTCAATTCACCGCCTGCGTGGAGAAACATTCCCATCATCGAAAGCTATCCCCAACGGTCGCTTACTGGGTATGCGCTTATGCCAACAATCAGCCACTTGGAATGGCAACATTTTTTTCAAAAATATGAGAATCTAGGGTTTTATCGTTCAGAAATGATTTCTATCACCCCCCAAACAAAAAAAAGTCAAGGCCTCTTTGAAAAACATTGGGATTGCTAGCCCGTGGTTCTAAATAGTGCATGGAACTGCGATTTTTTTCTCGTTCCTGAAATGAAGTCACATCTAAATCGTAGCAAGAAAAGACCATGAAGATTGGATGCCTTGGATATGATCAATGAGTTGGAATTGACGGCGTTTCTTCCCAAGTAGCGAGCCAAATTACTGATGTATTCGGAAAAACCATTATTTTGTGGCCAAGACAGAAAAACGTTTCGCTTTGAACAGACTTTGAACCCTTCATGACTTGAATCCAGTGCTTAAAAACAGGGTGGGACCCATCTGTGTCTGGGGGGTTTCTTTTTTTTGGGTAGTTCCGTTTTCCTTCCCCGGAAAAACAGTTGGGAACGAGTTAAAAAAAACTCAAATCCAACATAAAGGAGATTTGGATAGATTTGGGTTGTTACTCTTGGAAGTCAAAGACTCGAAACAAGTGACCACCATTTCGCAAAGAATTTGTTGATTACACGGCCTTCCCCCAACAAAAACCAATGAGGATCTTTCGTTGATTACAAGCCATTCCCAAAACAAATCTCCGCCATTCCCTTGGGATTCTCTGGGAGTTTTTTTGTTTGGGTTTGAATCAATTTGACAAAACCTCACATGAATTTTCGCCGCCTGAAAAAATGGGATGCGACTGGAAGACGAATCCTTTCCTCAAAAGGGGCAAATGCATGCTCAACTTGGCAGGTGTTAGTTTCGCTGTTAGCTCTTTATCAGGGAGGGTTTTCGATCCTACCAAGAAACCCTACAAATACACCTAAACAGCTATATAATTCACAAAAAGTAGGCCGGTTCACTTGGGATTTTCCAACAGCTTCGATTTGGATATGAAAAAGCCGACATAAATCCAATAACGTCCTGACGGTCACCACCGAAGCCGAATCTGAGGCGCATCGTCGCTGGTGACACCCCTTGCATACTGCCTGGTGTCAATGTCATAAAGGCCTGCAGACAGATCTCTGAACGCCTCATATGCTGCGTCAAACCTGTCCTGGTCAGAGGCCACCGACGAGGCCTCCAAGATGGTGCATTCTGAGTCAGTAGAGGAGTTGTCAGATACCCCCGACCAACCACTCTCAGCACCGGATCCACTTTCCTCTCCAGCATCCATGACCACATCGGCACCGCTTTTCTCTGCGATTGCTCTTCGTTCAGCTGGTATACGCCTTGGGTTGAGCGTGAATTTGTTTTCCTCCGACTGCTTGATATGAGTATCCTCCGCAATATGGGAAGAAGGAATCCCCAAAGCTTGACTTGCTGCTGTTCGCCAGGGTCGTTGTGGGTCAAAGCAGAAGGCATCGAAAAAGTGCTCAATTCCAACCGGGGCAATGAAACCACATTTGTCCAGTTGAACCCAATCTCCTTTCCATGCATCAAGACACCAAAAGGAATGATCCTCAGTCCGTATGGGCCAGAGAATTAGCACGGCAGGTCAGTGCCATCCATTGCATACCCAAAGACATATCGTAGCTGGTAAGTCTCCTGATCTTGGGTACCCCAGTAAACTCGCACATGATGAATATTGTCATGCGACGTGAAGAAGTATGCAATGGCAACCTTCGGCCGATGAGGATATCCATTTTGATGAGAGACGGCTCTAATGTGGTGGCAGGTCCATAATGTCCTAGTAGCATCGGCCCATGGGGCACGTACTGGTGTGAGTTGCGGCAGCACTAGATCCAAGAAGTGGCATAACCTAGGCAGCGTCAACCTCTGCAAAAATTGCCGAAACAGTGCCAACAAAGCCTCAGGACGATGTTTCAGGTTCCGTACGCTGACCAGTTCAATGAGGTGATCTCTCAGTGCCTCTGCCGACTCAAACGGAGTCCCCTCTCCTCTGCACCTTTTCCTTTGTGGTACTGTATCCAGTGTGGGTGTTGAGGAGGTGCCTTTACCGGGCATCTGGAGACGCTTAGAGTCAGAAGTTGGGAAGAAAGGAGGGGGGTTACTCTGAGAAAAGCATGTGGGGACGTTGTCACGATGCCGTGCTTCAGCAATGGCGGCTCATCGTTACAAAGGTGGCTTTCAATAAGAGTGGCAACTTGGACCAAGTGGATGTTAGAGTTGAAAAAGTCAACGAGACCAAGGGGTACAGGATACTGGCGGTAGCAGGTAGAGATGAGACGCGGTGGAAATTAAGCTACTCAACAACAGCATGCTCAGAGGGTGTCAGGTCTTCAAGTGGAGCAATACGCGGGGATCTAAGAACGGATAAATCAGAAAGATGCAAGAAAGGAGTTGAAGATAGGTGGTATCATTGTTGTGAGAGAAGAGGGTGGCAAGTCGGAGAGCTCCTTCTAATGCCTCCACGCATGGGGACCTTGTCGGAAAGTGACGGTGGAGGAAAATCTGCGAGCAGAGGGAGCGTGTAGTGGAGTTTACGATGATAAAGCTTTCATGGGGGATCCTCTGTGAGGGCCTTCAAGTTAGCCAGAATGAAGGCGTTAAGAGCGGAGAGGACATAAGTGGTGAGGTGAGTTGACGGAATGGGTTCAATTACTGTGCGTTTGACTTGAGTAAGTCCCCTGCCATGTTAACGGTGGTGCCTGAACCCCCCGGCGTGTGGATATTCTGCTGGTTGGTTGACGGTTGCTAACTGGAATATTTAGCTGTGAGCGATGTGCCAAATGTCTGGTTAACGTGAATAGATGGCATACGTTTGAAGAGTGCTATCCTGGAATGTATTCCTTTGAAGAATTCATGCGAGAAGGGAGTCTTTGGGTTAATGCATTGTGGTAGCATTTGAAAAACGCTGTCATAGAATATCTTCAGATCTTGGTTTTGTTGGTTTTCGGAGACTTTTGAATATCTTCGATATTCAAACCAAGGAGGAGTGTGTTTTGGAATGTTTCAAACCTGGAANAACTCACCGCACCGTGTCGAGCAAAAGTGCTGACTGACCGAGTGAAGCCAAGGGTTTCTCGAAAAGACTGGTAAACCTAACGTGGTTAGGTAGTTGCAGTTTTTGGTTTTCAAAGTGTTGGTGCACATAGTGCTGGGGTTGGTACTTTGTGTGACGTAAGTCATACTGAAGATTAATTTGAACCTAAGGGGTTTAAGTTTTTCGCGTGGTAGCGGAGCGCTGAAGTCATGCACTCTGACGGTCAAACTGATCAGAGAAACTCTGGTAGAAGAGTTCGAGGTCGTGAGCCTAGGAGTGACACTGATGCTTGGGCATCGTACCAAAGGCAGCAGAACTTTGGACGTGTTTCATCAGTTCAGGCAACTCCGGTTGCTAGTCCTAACAGGATGGAACGTGGAGAACCTGCTGAAGGTCAACCGACACAGCAGGGTGGGGAACGTAGTTCCAGGGGAACGTTTTCTTCTATGAATCCAAGACCCCCAAATCCTTCTAATGGGATTGGTGAACAGTTGGAACGGATGATGGAACTTATGTCCTCTATGGACCGTAGATTGACAGCTATGGAAAGATCAGGACTGAACGGACCCAGTCAAGGATCACAGTTGCAGCAAACTTTTGGGACTCAGTATCGGGGTGGTGGTGCTGAAACTTCTTTTTATCGAATAGGGAGCCCAATACACGAGAGACGGACTGATGACGAGTCTAGGACTAATCCTCGAAGGGATGGTAGTCGTGAAAGAGACGTTTTCAGTAAAAGTGAAAAGTGGTTGCCTCATCCCCCCGAACCAAAGGGAAGCTGAAATTGAAGGTTTCTTTTCCTATGTTCAAGCTTTGAGAGCTTGGAGTCAATTGGCGAGTGACAAAATGGCTGAAGAAATTCAGCAAGCCATTAAATGGCCTTCAGAAATAGTGACTAGCACCCTGACTCAGGGTCAGCAGGCTAGATCAGCCAGGTTGTTTGCCTTGTTGAAAGTAGCTTTCGCTTCGCACGTTAGAATTGATTCACGGATTAGGGCATTTGAGGCTGGGTGTGCCATTCACAATTCCCCAACAAAACCTTTTGGTTCGTGTGGCTATGAGGTACTACGTATCTTAGCTTTAGAGTTTAGCCTGAGGACACGTACCGAAGCCATTTGTCTGAGGTCTGAGTTGTTGAAAAGAGACGTTAAAAATCGATTCGAAGAGTGTTCATGCCATGTCGGACTTGATCCGAGGTATACAAGTTGCAGTCAATAGGTATGACAGGTTGGTTGAAACGCTTCCTCCTGATATTTCAAGGACTGATTTGTTGGTGACACCTTCGGACATGTCTTTGATGTTTATGAGAAAAAAGCCTCATGATGCTAAACAGTATTGTTTGTTGCACAGTGAAAACGAGTCGTGGGAGGCTCTTCAATTATCAGCGTTGAAGTATGAAAGACAACAGCGGTTGTATGTTGAGCTAGGGGCCATGTCTAAGAGATTCATCACTGAAACTAGAGAAGTTGCAGATCATGGTTTTGATGAGACGGACTATGTTGATGGGCAGATTTCCTCGGTGCGGAAAGAAAACACACGAAACGAAAGACTGCGATACAAACTTGGCTAATACCAAGTGTTTCAAGTGTGGGAAAACAGGTCATATCGGCCGGAACTGTCGTATGGGAAAGCCTGTTGATGGTGACAAGGGTGGAAATGCTAAAGGGAAAACGAAGGGTAAACCCAAAGGAAAGGCCAAGGCCTCCCCCAAATCTAAGGGTAGGGAGGGGGTAAGGGTAAGATGTTTGAAGTTGGGGAAGAAGAAACATGGGAAGAAGTTGAGGGGGTCATGAAGAACCATCTGGGAGTGGTGATGCACCCGAGGGTGGATTGCGAATGGCTCTGTTTAGCTTTTACCCCGAAGATCCCCAAAGTGAGGTTGTCCTTTCTAATTCCCGGGTTGGCATTGATTGCGGAGATGATGAGATTTGCGTTAGTCCACATCCACATGTGAGTGGAGATGAAGAGACTTGTTGCATTGATCCGCATTCGCATCTTGTTGGAAATGATGACATTTGTGCTGATCCACATTCACATGCACAGAACTCTTGTTCGCCATTGTTATCTTCAACTGGTGTTTTCGGTGGAAATCATGAAAATAACTGGTGGCTTGTTGATTCTGGGGCTAGTGACACTGTTTTGTCTGAACAAACTTCGAAACAGAGTTGTTATGAGATTTTGAATGAAGAAACGGTGACAAACGGTCCACGATACTTTGCCGCAAACGGCACGGCTGTGGTGATGAAGAGACGGGTGACTCTAAAGGCATTTGTGTCTTTGATGGAGAACGGGCAGTTGGAAGGGTGTTCAATCGAGCTAACGGCTCTTGTGGGTGAAACGTGTAACAACATCCTTTCCACCAGTCAGCTGGTCGAGAAAGGTTGGAAAGTAGAAATGAGTGGTAGGGCTTGTACTCTAACTCATGAAGCATCCGGTAGATACTCTGAGTTGGTTTCGTGGGGTGGTTGCCCATGGATTTTCTTGGGGGGCTCTAGGGATGATTGTGTTACCCCACAAGTGGTTGCTGGTTTGGATGGAATCCCAAAGTATCCATTGGAACCTGTGTACAAGGGTGTTGTGGTTCAGAAAGAAATGGATGAACTCCATAGGGCCCGGGGTCACGTCCCTTATGATCCAAACTGTGCCATTTGTCAGAGGACAAAGTCGGTAAGTCAACACAGACGTAAGCAGAATTCCAACAACGTCATTGAACTTTCAGCTGATTTCTTTCACTACAAGTCTCATAAGTATTTGGTGATTTGTGAAAGGTTTTCGGGTATGGTTGGTTGTGTTTGGATGAGTCCATCAACGGATCAAATCTGGAGAGATCTTCGAAGGTGGGTGGAAGAGATGGGTTGTTTGGGAGATGATGGTGTTTTGTCAGTGTTTTCTGATGATGAAACTGGGTTGGCTCTGTGTTTACCCATCTTAAGGTTGGGAAGGACATTCGGGTGACAAAGGCACCTCCCCAGGGTCAAGCTATGAATGGATTGGCAGAGCGGTCCGTCCGTACTCTGAAAGAACAGTTTCTGACCAGAACTCAAGGTGAAGGGGTTTCCATTTGTGATACTGGGAATGCCATTGGGTCAGTATTCACTTATGTGTGCTTCATGCTGAATAGCCATGCGTCGGTGCATGGTACCCAAAGATCACCTACGGAGTTTTTGGTTGGTAAGAGTATCAGTCCATTGATTTCTAGTGCCTATGGGGCTGTGATCCCTTGTGAATTGCCAACGAGTTTGCAAACAGAAGACAGGCCTAGATTCACTGAAGGTTGTTACCTTAGGCCGGAGTTTTGTAGCAAAGCCTGTGTGGCTATCACCATGTTGGATGGGGAATTGAAAGTGTTCAATCCTAAATCTATCAAGTTGGTTCTGCCTCTTAGGTGGGAATTAACTTGGATGAAGGGCCGAAGGGTTTGTTGGAAAGAAGTGATTCTTCTAAGCCCCGAATAAAAGGTGATGATTCCGTGGAAAACCCGGACGTGGTGCGGGTTGGACTTCCGGCTGTGCCGGTATGCCCTAAATCGGGACCTCCATCTAACTGGTTTGATACCTATAAACTTTATACCAAGGATTGCAATGCTTGTAGGGCATTGGAATTTGGTGAGCCCCGAAAAGGTAAGGTGCATTCAGCGGCATGTTGTGCGAATTATGTAAGATGGTTGGAAGAACAAAGGTCGTTGGTGTCCAAGGATTCCAATAGGGTTGGTGAAACTCCCCCCAATGAATGGTTTGAAGACCATGGTTTGTTTACTTCCGATTGTCCTGCATGTTCTGCACTTGAGCTTGGGATGAGCATTGACGTTGAGCACTCGTCTGAGTGCAAAGCCAACTACAAGCGTTGGAAGAATGAAAACGAGCTTGAAGCTCTGAAGTACCTTGATCCGCATGATTTGTTACATGAGAGCGCCAAGGATGAAAGTCTTGATGTCCATGATGGATCATATACCCCTGAGATATTTGAACCGGATATCTTGGCCAGTGATCGTCCTGTGAAGTCTGATACTCCTAGCCCTGGTGAAGCAGGTGGTGGAAGGGATGTATCAATCTCACGAAAGAGACGTGTTGAATTTTCAGAGGGGTTGCCATCAGACGATGGCATGGTGATTGACAAAGATCCTGATGGGGACACTGTTGTGATTGAGTCTTCTGACGGCGCCCATAGCAGCATGTCACGTGGTTCTAAGAGAAATCTTGATGCTTCAGAGGATGCAGAACTCCAGATACCTGAGCCAAGTTCGCGAAAGCGTCCTTTGGAGGATGAACATGGAGAGCTGATGGACATTGTTTTGTCTGAGAACTTCGGGTATGTTTGCAGAATTGAGGAAATTAGCTGTAAATTTACTGGGGAAGACCTGATTCTTAGAGATTTCGGGGAAGTGCAGTCTTTGGTTTATCAGGGAAAACAAAATGCCAGAGAAATTTCCTTTTGTGGAAAGACCCTGAAGGTTTGGGAACCGGATTCAGCTGTTGATGACAGCACGCTTCAACAATTGGATGGTGGTGATACTTTCGAGGGAATGTTGACTGAAATGGCTAATTTGGATCGGGTTTATGCGGGAAAACCACTGAAACATGACCAGGCAGTCGAGGAAGCCAATAAATTTGGTGTGAAAATTATCTGCTGTAGGTGGGTAACGAATGCCAAGGTTATCAAAGACAAGTGGGGCGTTAGGGCCCGTATTGTTGTCAAAGATGTTGCAGTTGGACCCAAAGCCAAAACTTTGGGTATTTCAAGCCCAACCCCGAGTGCCGAATCCATTAAGGTTGCATTAGCTGTTGGGGGGTTTTCAGATGCCTATGTTTGGACTTTAGACTGTTCGGCAGCTTTTATGCATACTCCCCTGAACAATTCTCGGAAGATTATCGTGAAACTGCCAGTTTCAATATCTTGGGAGGACAACAGTGCGGTTTATGTTGACTTGGTTAAATCCTTGAACGGAATCCGTAGTGCTTCCCTTGATTGGTTGGAGTTTGCACAATCAATAGTTGGTGAACCAATGAAAGTGAAAGCCTCTTCGGCTGATCCTTGTGTTTTCTCGGGGGAGGGTCTTTTGATGATCATATATGTTGATGACATTTTGGTTATTTCGAAAGATTCAGCTGTTGGGAAAAGGGTTCAGGATCTGTTGAATGAGCATGTTCCTACCAAGATGACTGGGATACTGGAACCCCACAAAGTAGGTCAGGTGAAATTTGTTGGGCGTGTCATCCGCAGGGAAAACGGGTCGAGACAGTTGTTTGTTGGTGTCACACCGACATACCTCGATTCTTGTTTCAGTGATTTTGGTTTGGACAAGCTGAAAGTTGGGAAACCGGTGATTCCAAATTTGAGACAAACGTTGGATCAAGATCCTGGTGAAGGAAAGGAATTTCCAAAACTCTCTCCGGAGAGCTATGCTAGGTATCGTAGATGTTTGGGTAAACTTGCATGGATGGCTCAAACACGAGAGGATTTACACGTGTTTGTAACATACCTTGCAACCGGACAGCACGATCCGGACGAACGATTCGAAAAGGCGATGAGGCAGACTCTAAGATTCCTTTTGTTTGACGGTGACTGGGAATTGTGTTTTCCGGCAACTCTTGTTGAAACGAATGATGAGAGGGTTGAAGCACCTAACGTGTCAAACGCGTTGATTCGAGTGTTTTGTGATGCTTCACATGCACCCATGAAACTAACGCAACGTCGAGGAATTTCTGGGGCCTTCTTTTTCGCTTTGGGTAGTTTGATAAAGGGTTTTTCCAGACATCAGACTTGCACGAGTCTTTCGAGTTGTGAATCAGAGATGTTTGGGATTCAAGAAACCGCTCAAGAAGCGTTGGGGTTGTTGCCAATGGTTCGAAGACTAATTTTTGATTTTTTCGGAGATCTTGCTGGTTATGACGGTAGGGTTATTGGTAGATACTCCAAAGAGAAATTTGCCATCCAAATCCTGACGGATTCGGAAAGCGCAAAGCAGCTGTTGAGTGGATTGGATATACCAAGAAGGAGTAGGCATACGGAAGTCCGCGTCTACTGGCTGAGGGACCAGATGAGAAAATATATCACTATTACTTGGATAGCTGGGGAATTCAATCTTAGTGATATTCTGACGAAATGCTCAACTTACCATTTTCAGCACAGGGCTTCATGTGGTTTTGTGAAAGTTGCACCTGCGAATGTGTCGGAAGTGTTGAAACGGAAACAAACGAAACCACAAGTTGCTTTGATTTTGGTAGATCTGTGTTGTCAAGAAGATTCTGGATTGAAATCAGTCAATACTGCTTTTGGATATATCGGAGTGACTGAAAAGTGTGAAGATATGAAAACATACAAGGACGTACGAGCACGTATTGACGTTTTGCGTAACGCTGCACGTGCGAGTGGTCTGGATTGTCATGTGCATTTTCACGTGTCGTGTCCATGTACTGCAGGTTCGCCCGTGAGATCCTTGAGGTCTCCCGTGGAAGATGATGACATCAGATTTGGCCAGTTGGAGCTTGTTCTTAGGCGATTACCAAGGTACAAGAGATTGTCTGATTCCATGAGTCTTGAATGGCCGGTAAATAACAAGCTGTGGGGTTTGCCGGGAGTCAAGTCCATGTTGGTCGATCTTGAGCTGGGTCATGAGGCGGTGATTCGTCTTTGTCGATTTGGCTATGTGGGTCGTCAGGGTGGTCTGCCTGTCGGTAAGCGTTTGCGGTTTGTGTCGACGTCGGAGGCGTTCTGCAAGCCATTACGTAGGTATCAGCAGTGCACGTGTGCTGAGCATGCTCCTTTGAATGCCGTTGATTGGTCGTCGACTGGGTTTTACAATGCTGAGCTCAGTGGTGCTTTGAACGGTGCATCTAAGGCGTGTGCGAGTGCTGCTGCTTCTGCGTAGCGTGGGCGCGTACACAAACACACAGACACTCACATATCCCTATATGAGTTTTGTCGGTTTCATGTGAGGTTTCGGATTTTTGCACTGATGTTTTCGATTGAAAGGGGGTGATGTGTCTGTCTTGAAAGACGGAAGAAAGGAAGTGAGAAAGGGAAATTTCAACATTCGATTTCGGTTTGTGCATGACTGAAGAATTAGAGAACTGAGTGAATATCCCGAATGGGATGTTGTTTTGAGAACGTTTGGTGAAGTTGAGAGTTCACCTCAGGTGAATCTCGGAAGGAAAGGCACTGTGTGAAGTGTGCATGGTGTGGTGACTAGTGTAACTAGTGAAGGAATCCTGACAGTAGAATTTGTCGCCTTGCCATGGATCGAGAGCCGACTCTCGTGTGGTCTGTTAGCAGTGGTGAGCGATTCTTTGTGGGTGCCATGGATTCATCGGAAGCAATGGTTCTGATGGGTTTGATGGAGAAAGCCGAAAAGCATGGTGTCCTGGATGAATATTACCGTCAGGTAAAGTCTGGGAAGCAGCAGGATGAAGACATGTTTAGCTGGGTGAGCTCTGAGGATCGTTTTGACGTTCCAAAGATCACGCCTAAAGAGTTTTGGTGTCAGATTTTTGAGAATCATGATACCAGGGTTGCAATTCCAGAAGATTGTGATCGCAGTTTTGATCTATGGGCCAAGACAAGGCTTGAACTCCCAAAGTATCAGGAGTTGAATGTGAACTATGAGCAATGCGTTTGCATGGCCCTTAGTGGTCATACCAGGATGGCTGGCTACCTGGAGTGGATTAAGTCAACGTTTGGGCGCAAGAAGGGTGATACCCAGGCATATGACCTAGGTGCTTTCTTGCGCCGGATCAGGTATGAGAAGCCTAGTCGCAAATTTGGTTTCAGAAGAAAGTTTACCTGAATCTGGATGGCAAACTTT